>VOPJ01004707.1:0-182660 GCA_014673585.1 Semibalanus balanoides
GAGTGAGTGAGTGAGTGAGTGAGTGAGTGAGTGAGTGAGTGAGTGAGTGAGTGAGTGAGATGGGCACAGTGAGAAGAGAGGCCGGATAGAGGGCTGGTCTGGGGCAATCCACGACTGACGTCACATGACGTACACCTGCTGTACGTGTCTCGTGTGTTGTGCCTGTGGGACTGCACGTGTTCACCAGCAGACCAGCGTAACGGGGGATGGTGGAGGGTTGGGTGGTGCGAGTTGCCATCACGCAATGCGGTTACGGTGCGGTATGTTACGCCGCGTTACGTTATTACTGAGTCACAGTCCACGTGGCGGTACGTTATAAGGGACCAGTTTTCGATACGATTTAGCAGTTACAAGTTTACGGTATGCTTATCAATGCAATGTTGAACGTATTGGCGTTTATCGACGCCTTTTGCATTGCTGCTTACTTTGTGATATTACTTTGCTATTGCCGCTACTAATGTTAGTTTTATTGCCGCATTTCTGGGGGTATGCCTTTGCTGGTGATATCACTAAGGCATGGTCCTCTGTGACGATGTATGCACGGGCGCCACTGAAAGGCTGAATTATCACGTACTAACTCCGTCCAACCTGATCTGATGATCTAATGATGATCTAATGATGATCTGATGATGATCTAATGATGTTCTGATGATGACCTGATGATCTGATGATGATCTGATGATGACCTGTTGATCAGCTGATCTGCTGATCTGATCTGATGTACGGGCATTGCGAGCTGGACCAGCTGTGTGTCTGTAGTAGGCGCCGTCCGTGTCTGTTGGTGGAGCCTTCGCTGGTGGTGGACACTGCGTACGGTGCCTTTGCAGCTGTGTGCTACAGAAGGTACCGCCCACTGCTGAGACTGTGGTGTTACGCCGAACAGGAGGGTGAGAGGCGTATTTTGTACCGGTTTGTAGGCAATACACTGTGGTGAGGTTTAGACGAGCGTGTTGGGTTGGATAACGCATAGCCGATGTTTCCAGGAGTAACGAAAAATTCTGCCTACTGAGGTCTGCAGATGTGGAAATGCTTCTCATCGTGCGTGTTGGAGGTTTATGGGCGTGGCGACTCCCTGGGTTGTGACGTAACGTTGGCTTTACATAATGCCTCCTAAAAGCGGCGTCAACAGTCGTATCACCTTCACATCGGCACCACCGTACCAACTCACAGCGATAGCCACCGTGATCTGATGTGAATTCCGAGCGCGAACCGCGGCCTGCAGGTGTGGATTAGCCCAGCACTGCTGTGTGGGGCCGGGGAGGTTCCCTCGCGCTATTGACACCTGCCACCACGGGGGAGGGGGTGACAGGCTGTGCGTGTGTGTGTGTGGGGGGGGGTGACGAAAATACGTACGGCCGGATTCCAGGAACCGGTTTACTCGCTGCCGGTGACGGTGATTTGACAGCAGGTGACGACTTCTGGCGATATTATGTGATGATTGTCAAACATTTTCTGCTGTGAAATTTGAGTCCCTCTCTGGTGACAGATGACGTGTTATCGCATTTATGGATTTGGTGTTCCAATGACCAAACAGAAAGGTGTATGGAGCTGCGCGCGCTGGTAAATGCTCTGAAAACCGTTTCGAGACCGGAGACGTCAGAAAACCGTTTGTCAGATCTGGATGCTTTCATTCGTATCACTGATGTATCTATATCGCCCCTCCCCTCCAGCGGATGCCTAAGCATGTGCTGCACGAGCGAATATTAATTCTGCTGTATTGTATTAGATGAAATCCGCTCTGCTCGGTTTCTTATTCTTCTTTGACATCCGTCCCATTTCATGCTCTAACCTATGTCCTGCTAAAATTACGCAAGAGCATACAACTCAAAACAATATTCCTTCAAACTTTTGAAATGAAAAAATCCAAGCTATAAGGCTGACCCGTAGCAACCCTCTAGACTCCAGAGGCAGCGACGATAACGATTATATAATTGTATAATCGTATCGAACACACATGTTTTTTTTTGCCAGCGTCTGGCCAACAGATAAAACATGCAGCGAATCAATGCGAAGAGCGAAATGTTGGTGCTCGGCAATTCCTTCTATTCCGCTTCTGTTGTGGATTAATTCAGCCGCACGGTCGGCTGCAGGATTCGACTTAGCTGGCTAATTGTCTGTATCGCCCTTTGACCCGAAATAATTGAAAACGTAGACATTCTTCCCAACTTTCCACTATCTGTCTCTCATGCAGCACTTCAGCGTGTTTGTATTATATGTACACCGCACTCAAAGCACATCAATATTAGCAGCGCCTACGCGGTCTCACAATTCATACTCGGCTCACACACGGCGACACAAGGCTTCTACACACCTCAACCCCTTCCAGAACTCATCTTCAGCCGAAAGACCACTCCCTCACCATTAAGCCGATAAGCTTCGCTCTGCCTTTCCAGGCAGCTGACACCTACAGAAGCACAGCAATTCACACTCCTCTCTGGTCGAATATCTCGACGACCGTCCGAATCCACACATTTACAGGACACGTTGCTTGCGACTTCTCTCCGTCGTGCAGCTGATATCGCTGGCACGTTCAGGGACTCCTCGCCTGCGGTGTCGCTGGCCGCCACTGTGCCATCTCCTACCCGAAGCACCTCTCCTCGCACTCCTGCCGGCTGCCGAAGTTGTTGGCGTTGCCTCCCATCCCTCCGTATATGAACTCCCGACACGCGCCACTGGACAGGTCAAAGCAGAACCTGTGCATGAGTCCCCGGCCCATCCCGACCCGCTGCGGTAACAGACACGGGTCCTCTCCCGCTGCGTCAGGGTCTTCAGCGGGTTCTTCAGCAGGCTCTGTAGCAGGGTCTTCAGCAGGTTCTTCAGCAGGCCCTGTGGCAGCGTCGAACTTCGCGGAAGAGCCTGGCGACATGACCCGGACGCTGGGAGTCAGCTGCAGAGGCTGGGCTGCGGCAAGAGCTGCCCACAGAGCTGGTACGGCGAGCAGCAGCGGCAGCGGGAGGAGGGGGCGGCGTCCGGAGGCCATGGTGGCAGGGTGGCGAGTGGGGACCGGCGGCGGCGGCGCTACGCCAGTCACGTCACAGCCGTCACAGGATCGTCACGACACGTCACAGAAGTCCAGCCGTCACAGGATCGTCACGCGGCGGCGGTGGGGCGCACACGTCAAAACAAGCGGCGATGTGTCACACGCGCCACGGACGTCTCGGCGGTTAGACGCGGACGCCGGGATACGTCGAGAGGAGAGGGTGGGTTGACTCGCTGGTGCCCACAGTGCCACAGTGAGGAGAGGGTGGGTTACTCGCTGAGTGTGCCCACAGTGTACAGTGGGAGAGAGGGTGGGTTGACTCGCTGAATGTGCCACAGTGCCGACCAGTAGGAGAGGGTGGGTTGACCTCGCATGGTGCCAACAGTGCCTCAGTGAGGAGAGGGTGGGTTGAACTCGGCCTGAGTGTGCCACCGTGCCACAAGTGAGGAGAGGGTGGGTTTGACTCGCTTGCATGGTGCCCACAGTGCCACAGTGAGGAGGGTGGGTTGACTCGCTGAAATGTGCCACAGTGCCACAGTGAGGAGAGGGTGGGTTGACTCGCTGGTGCCACAGTGCCACAGTGAGGAGAGGGTGGGTTGACTCGCTGAATGTGCCACAGTGCCACAGTGAGAGAGGGTGGGTTGACTCGCTGAATGTGCCACAGTGCCACAGTGAGGAGAGGGTGGGTTGACTCGCTGAATGTGCCACAGTGAGGAGAGGGTGGTTGACTCGCTGATGTGCCGGCAGGTCCGGCGCCGTGGCTGGAAGTGGTGGTAGACATTGCCTGTCCCGGCTGTACCTGGTAGGTGATGATGAAATGATTTGGGTTTAAGGGCGCCCTCAAACTTAAAGTTATGGTGGCGGCCCAGGGGCGTATTTTACGGGGGTCACCGCACCATGCCCCCCCCCCTTGTGGGCGCCCTCGGACGCGAAGGCGCCTCATGCACTGAAGGCCGCCGAAGCGCCTTCGGTTCATGAAATGCGCCTCACATCAGTAAAGGGCGCCGAAGGCGCCCATCCGCACACAGCTTGAGCAGTAAGGATTTGAGGCGCGCTCCCCGGCTGAATATGAAGCGCGTTTCACTGAATGTGAGGAAGCGCTCCCGGTACACCTGAAGGTTGCCCTCCCACATTCCTTTCAAAGCGCCCTCAAAATGCTTTCAGAGGCCGCCCTATCGCTAGCATAGCGGTCGATTCCCAAAGGCGACCTTTAGATATCACACTTTCGTTATTTAGTCTCCCGAAGCATGCTTTCACAGGCACCGACCTTTTATAGTGGCACTTCTCGGGCTTGTCTGAAGTTCACGCATACCTATACGGCAGTATTGATGATTGTGGCACTCGGGCAGGTCTTTCGTACTGGTAGAGCACCGGCGAACTATTTTACGCTTCCATATTGCCAGTGAGACAAAATTCCCAAGAGAGAGCTGCATCCCATCATTAATTTGATAAAGAGCAGTGAATTGGCGCGCGCACTATCATCATACCTCTCCATAAGCGCCCCATGCACATTTGAAAACCTCTCCCAAAATTATACAGCTCTGCAGGCTTCCAAAGACGCCGCTCCGGATACGTCTCGATGGCGCCCTCGCCACATACCTTCAAAGGCGTCCTCTGTATTACCACATATGGGCGGGGCGGTGGTGTTCTCCGATACGATATACGAGAAGGCGTATGAAGGGCCCCTCCGATAACATCTCTGAAGAACGCCTTTCCACATAACCTCCAAGGCCCCTAAGATGCGATTCAACCTCTGAAGGCGCTTCTCAACATAGTCGAAAATCACCCTCAGTGCAGGATATACACTTATTTCACGCAGGCCTGGATAGTCGAGGGCGCCTCCCTAAATATAATCCAAAGGCGTTTGTTCGCGCGATGTGAGGCGGGGGCGCCTCGGCCAGGGTAAACCATTATCTCTTATTCAGAGGGTGCTATAATACCGGTAAGCCAGTTCTTTACGGTTTGTACGGTGTGCGACACGCAGAGCGCCTTTGCGGTGAGATTGATGAGTAGGGCGCTGTGGTCGCGCGAAATTTTGGAGGGCGCCTTCAGAAGTAAATTGGACTCGGAGGGCGCCTTTAAAGGATATATTTGGGAGGGACAAGTACCGAAATTGGTAAATCATAGGCGCCCCGGTGCGCACGGAAAGCTTTAACTCGATATATCGCGCTATAGGCCGCGCCCCCCGCCGGCTCACGCACAGCTTTTGTTTCGCTGACGCGCGCCCTCCATGAGTGGTTTTGGCGCCCCTTGGGGCTTCCCCCCCTTGGCGGATTTCTAAATACGCCAATGGTGGCGCCCCATATTAGCTGATAGGTTAAAGAGGGTTATTGATGCCGGGATGACTGTTTAGGTCCGATATGAAAGCCGATGGTAAAAGCTCACCAGTGGTGATTCCTGGCATGCTCGCCGTCACCGTACAAAAGGCCGCCCTCAACTACCGCATCTTGGACTGCGTCCCTCACGTCCGCCTGCCTTTCAGAAGTCCATACCGCGCGATATCGTGCCCGGGTGTTTCCCGTCCGTCTGCTCTCCGGTACCCCGTTACACCGCCGTCTCAGCGGCGTGTACCTGCCTCCTCCGCTCCCCACCCACACACCCTGCCCCGAGTGACAGGACCGCAGCTGGCGCCTGCAGTCAACAACCGCTCCGGCTTCGCGCCACCAGCCGTCCGGGCGTGATTATGTCGGATTTGATGCATACTATGTAACGCAGGGTAACAGAACGTGTCACGGGTCTCCAAACAGGCGCCTGACGTCTTCAGCTACCTGCCACAGCAGGCATCCAGCAGGCCCGTGTCACACTGAGTAACCTGAGCAGCCATACTAGAGACCTGATCGAAAACCTCACCTACACCGCCTCCGGCTCTCCGTGATAAGCACATATTTCTGGCGTGAATGCCGTACTCGGCGAAACTGGATTTTGTACGCTCCATTAATAACCACCTTCCATCCAGCCAGCTCACAGGTGAATCCGAGGTGCCTAAAGCCGTCCGCTGGTTTCGGCGCTCCTACAACCCCGCCCTCCCCCAACACGCAGTGTGACCGAGGCCTAGCCGTCCGCTGATTTTCGGGCCGGCTCCTCACCTCCCACCACAAACACACAGGTGATCCGAGGCCTAGTCGTCCGCTGATTTTCGGCCGCTCCTTAACCCCCTCCCCACCACAACACACAGGTGGATCCGAGGCCTATAGTCCGCTGATTTCGGGCCGCTCCTATAACCCCTCCCACCAACAAACACAGGTGATCCGAGGCCCAGTCCGCTGATTTCGGCCGCTCCTATAACCCCCTCCCTCCCACCAACACAGGTGATCCGAGGCCTAGCCGTCCGCTGGTTTCGGGCCATTCCTATAACCCCCCTCCCTCCCCCAAACAACGCAAGGTGATCCGAGGCCTAGTCGTCCGCTGATTTCGGCCGCTCCTATAACCCCCTCCCTCCCACCAACACACACAGGTGATCCGAGGCCTAGTCGTCCGCTGGTTTCGGCCGCTTCCTATAACCCCCTCCCTCCCACCAACACACAGGTGACCCGAGGCCGTCAATGTATTAACACGTGGTTACGTCGGCCCCAGGACGTGGACAGCAGCGGGCAGGTTCAGAAGTGTCACAAGCAGCTCAGTAAGTAAACATAGCACCGCGGAACACCCCCACCCCCTCCCCAGAGGGAGGGGCGGGGCGGGTCCGCGGCGGCCGGGAATGCGGCGGCAGCGGAGAGCACAGGCACCGCCGCCTCTTCAGATCGGCAGTGTGAGGCGGGCCTTCAGTGCAGACGTGCGCCCGGCTCCGGCCATCGTTTTCTTAATATTGAGTCGCGTCAGCTGCGCGAGGCACAGAGGCCCCTCAGCGCAGCGGTGGCGCGCGCCGGCCTTCAGTGGCGGCGGCGCGAGGCCGGCCCTTCAGCGCAGCGGCGGGCGCGCGGCGGCCTTCAGTGCAGCGGCGGCTACGAAGGCCGGCCTCAGTGCGTCTCAGCCTTCTCACAGCTGACCGCTCTTGTCAACCATGACCTTCTTGGTGGGCTTGCCGCTCTGGGTGCCTGTGAGATGGGGGGGGGGGGGTGTCAGACGAGGAACGGGATCGCGGCAGGCGCAGCGGCGGACGGTGTCAGTTTATCAAACACAACAAACGAAATCTCAGTTTATCTAAACAAGTTACAGATGACAAACTTTATCTAAACAAGTTACAGAACAAGTTACCGACAAGTTACAGATGTGTCCGACAAACGTCAGTGTGTGGAGACAAACGGAAACAGCGTAAGTTAACCCAAGGCAAATAAATTAAGTGAGGGTCTGAGCCTCGGTCCACATGACCGATTCGGCGCACGAGCGCTTTGTGGCGAAGCCACTTACAGTTGGTTTGGGTCCATCGCGTTTTCGCGCAATGGGAAAACAATGGTTAATCTGAACAATTTTTTATGAAATGATTTTGTATTACTTTTTTATCTGGCCATCCCTTTTGCCCAAAGAGACGCTTAATTCATGAACATTAACTAGTTTGGCTTTTTTAATGGTGGTAATTTTTATTGTTATCTAAACAAGTTACAGAACAAGTTACCGACAAGTTACAGATGTGTCCGACAAACGTCAGTGTGTGGAGACACGGAACAGCGTAAGGTTAAACCTATACTAACGACCATGAGGATGAAAGAGGGTGCTGAGTGTGATGTTAACATTCAGATTCAGATGATGATGATTTGAGCTTAGGGCAGCTGAACTTAACAGTTGTGTGGCGCCCATTCAGATTCAGAGCTAACAAACCAGTACCGCAAAACGCTGGCTGCGCCCGTTGGTAAGCGCTGTAAGCTGTAAGCTGTTATGACCGTGGACCGTCTGCATTTTCGGCACGATGCAAGCCACCGATATAAACACAACTAGGGTAGCTTGTGTACAAGGCACTCGCCGACTGTTTGGGACTGAAAGCCGTCTGATACACATACTCGGCTGGTCGCCATCGACGGCCAGGGGAGCCACTGACGGCGCCAGCTGCCCTGTCTGTCGGTCCCGAGCAGTCCCTAAACCGATCGCCCGACTCCGCGACTGAATGTCTCCCCCCGGACGACTCACCGAAGGACTCCATCTTCTTGACCACGTCCATACCGTCGGTGACAGCGCCGAAGACGACGTGCTTGCCGTCCAGCCAGGTGGTCTTGACGGTGCACAGGAAGAACTGGCTGCCGTTCGTGTTGGGACCTGCCGGCACGGAGGGGACGTCGGTCACAACGCAGCCAGCACGGGGGGGGACGTCGGTCACAACGCAGCCTGGCGATGTTCCGACAGTTTCTGGACCTCGAGTCATAACTTTGCTCTTTAATTTTACATCTGGAAATTTGCTCCCTTTTCACCTGATATAACCAACATTGAAGTAAAAAATAGTTCACATTCAATCGCAATTTTTAATATCGATTGAATATGAATGAAGAAATATTGCTTTCAAATACAAATAGATATCCCAAAAATGGATATCCATAGTGTCAAATTTAGAGATTTAGGAAGTAAGGTTGTCTAATTTTATTATGTCATCAGAGCAACCCATTGTCACATAGCATGAAAAGATTCAGACCTTGTCATGGCCAGGGTCACGTCACATGCCAAGGGTCACGTGCTGTGCCGACTTCCCACCAAACAACCAATCACAGGGAACGGGGGCGTGACCTAACAACACTGACTGACACTAATTAACACCTCTTTACCGACAGCCAAACCTCTGCAGATTCACCACCGCTGCACAACTCCAGTACAGTACTGGCCACTGCAGCTGGATATGGTGTGGAAGGGGGGGGAGCTGGTCAGAAGAGAGGGCAGCAGCACAGGAGACATCACCACCCCTGCCCTCCCGGGGGTCAGGAGAGGCGCCAGAGGGCAGCACTTCAGGAGACACCACCACCCTGCCCTCCCGGGGGTCAGGAGAGGCGCCAGAGGGCAGCACTTCAGGAGACACCACCACCCCCTGCCCTCCCCAGGGGTCAGGAGAGGCGCCAAGAGGCAGCACTTCAGGAGGCCACCACCACCACCCTGCCCTTCGGGGGTCAGGAAGAGGCCGCCAGAGGCAGGCCACTTCAGGAGGCACCAACCACCCCTTGCCCCTCTCGAGGGGTCAGGGAGAGCGCCGCCAGAGGGCAGCACTTCAGGAGACACCACCACCCCTGCCCTCCCGGGGTCAGGAGAGGCGCCAAGAGGGCAGCACTTCAGGAGGCACCACCCCCCCTGCCCTCCCGGGCGGAGATGAGGCGCCGCCAGAGGGCAGCACTCAGGAGACACCACCACCCCTGCCCTCCCGGGGGTCAGATGCAGGCGCCGCCACGAGGGCAGCACTTCAGGAGACACCACCACCCTGCCCTCCGGAGGTCAGGGGAGGCGCCAGAGCGGCAGCCACTTCAGGAGACCACCACCACCCCTGCCCTCCCAGGGGGTCAGGAGAGCCCCGCCAGAGGGCAGCACATTCAGGAGACACCACCACCCCTGCCCTCCGGGGGTCAGATGAGGGGGCCGCAGAGCGGCGCGCACTCAGGAGACACCACCACCCCTGCCCTCCGGGGGTCAGATGAGGCGCGCCAGGAGCGGCAGCACTTTCAGGAGACACCACCACCCCTGCCCCTCCCGGGGTCAGGAGAGGCGCCAGAGGGCAGCCACTTCAGGAGACACCACCACCCCTGCCCTCCCGAGGGGCCAGGAGAGGCGCCAGAGGGCAGCCACTTCAGAGGTCACCACCACCCCTGCCCCTCTCGGGGTCAGGAGAGGCCGCCGCCAAGAGGGCAGACTTCAGCGAGACACCACCACCCCTGCCCTCCCGGCGGGTCAGGAGTAGGCGCCAGAGGCCAGCACTTCAGGAGGCCACCACCACCCCATGCCTCTCGGGAGTCAGGAGGGCGCCGCCAGAGGCGCAGCACTTCAGGAGACACCACCACCCCTTGCCCTCCCGGGGTCAGGAGAGGCGCCATGAGGGCAGCATTCAGGACGGCACCCACACCCCTGCCCTCTCTGGGGTCAGGAGGAGGCGCCGCCAGGAGGGCCAGCACTTCAGGAGAAACCACCACCCCTGCCCTCGGGGGTCAGGGAGAAGTCGCCAGAGGCAGGCACTTCTAGGAGACACCACCCCCCCTGAACTCCCGGGCGGCAGGAGAGGCGCCAGGAGGGCAGCACTTCAGCGAGACACCACCCCCCCCTGACCCCGGGGCGTCAGGAGAGGCGCCAGAGGGCAGCAGCTTCAGGAGACATCACCAACCCTGCCCTCCCGGGGCAGCAGCCACCGACATCCACTTTGAATGGTGCCAACTCTATATTTGAAAGTAATGAGATGTTGAAATATGGTATGTGAGCATTTGAGACACCTTTAAATACAATATTTTGTTATGTATTTGATCCCAAATTAGATGCGAGAACTTGTCGAATGACGCTTTTTAGCAAAACGTCTATATTGTACATCAATGTAAAATATAATAATTCCAAACTAGCAAATCCACATATCATGACACCGGCTTATACAGTTATATTTCAAACTCTAGCAGACCAGCCACCCACTAACATTTAAACTGGGACCGCCTCCCGACTGTAGGGCCGGCAGCCCCCCGCCACTAACTCCTATCTTCACCTGCCGACTGCAGGGCCAACAGCCTGCCCCCCACTGACCTGCCATGGACAGGATGCCGGGGCCGGCAGCCCCTCCCCCCCCCCACTGACCTGCGTTGGCCATGGACAGGATGCCGGGGCCGGTGTGCTTCAGGATGAAATTCTCGTCCTCGAACTTGTTGCCGTAGATCGACTTGCCGCCCGTGCCGTTGTGCTTGGTGAAATCTCCGCCCTGGGGACAGAGACAGGATATCTCACGAGCTGGGCGATAGCAGACCGATGATGATGATGATGATGATTGTTTGTTATGGGCGCGCCAACAACGAAGGCTATATCGCGCCCCCATAGCAGACCGGCTACAGGTCGGATCACAGCAGCTGACATATTGCCAGTACGCAGACCGTGCATAGGTCGGATCACAGCCAGCTGACTAGCCATGTACGCAGACCGTGTATAGGTTCGGATCACAGCAGACTGACATTATTGCCAGTACGCAGACCGTGTATTAGGTCGGATTTCACAGCAGCGTGACATATTCCAGTACGCAGACCGTGTTAGGTCGGATCACAGCAGCTGACATATTGCCAGTACGCAGGACCGTGTATAGGTCGCGATCACAGCAGCTGACATATTGCCAGTTACGCAGACCGTGTAAGGTCGGATCACAGCAGCTGACATTATTTGCCGTTACGAGACCGTAGTATAGGTCGGATCACAGCAGACTGACATATTGCCGAGTACCAGTCATGATGATGATGATTGGGGTTTAAGGGCGGGCCGACGACAAAGGTCACATGCCGCCCACCAGTGCCAGTCCGTCTCCAGGCTCGTCAATCGATGAGCGGGCCGGGCGCTGCATCAACACATGGCGGTGGCGAGTGGCGGTGGCGGCGCGAGGAGCCCCCCCCCCACAATTATGTATACGATTCAATCTTATCTGTGACGATGATTTGGGTTGAAGGGCGCCTTAACTCCGTAAGTTATGCGGCGCCCATTCTTAATTTGCGTATTAAATGATTGTCATAACATCTTAACTGACAAATTTCCCGGTCACGTTTTACAAAAGGCAGCCTGTTGCAATACCACCCAAATAAATAAATTAATCACATAAATGAACAAACCTACAGCCTCCCCCCCCCCCACACACACACACTACAGTCAGCCACGTCCTGTGAGTACACACTGAGTATATTTCAATCCAAAGTACATAGTATAAACTAACAAATGTGTGCTCAAATGCTGACTCCGAACACATTGGGGCCCCTCCAGAAGCACTAAGCCACCTTCGAGGCCCCACACTGACACTGACACATGGTCCCTCCCCACCGGAGCCCAGCAGCTCCTCTCACCCGACACTGACCTGGCACATGAAGTTGGGGATGACACGGTGGAATCCGCAGCCCTGGAAGCCGAAGCCCTTCTCTCCTGTGCAGAGAGCGCGGAAGTTCTCCGCCGTCTTGGGCACTACGTCAGAGCGCAGCTGGAGGAGGCCAGAGAAGGTTAGTCACGAGCGGAGAGACAGCGGCGGCACCGGTTCGCATCCCACACAAGGGCAGAGTTTTCAGGTAGATGAACGGAGGCGATTCATTTCAGTCAGACACAGAGTGGAGACAGACAGAGACAGAGACGGGAAAGTATGGCGTTGTCGAACCAAGTGTCTCGTTGGTGCGGGACCGTTCTGGCTGGTGCAGATTTGGTGCGGTGCGGGCTTGTACTGGTGCGGTAACAGTCGGCACTTGTTATGCGGGAATAATACACAACGATCGCAAATCACGCTTTTGTTTTGAATTACTACCAGGCAAGATAACATGGCCAACCCAATTCCCCGGCAAAATCCCAAGGTTTGTGTGTGTGTGTGGGGAGGGGGGGGGACAAAACTTGTTTTAAAATAATTTGCCTTCAGTTGGGAAGATGTGGAAAGAAGTGTTTTCTTTTTGCAAGTGTTTACAACATCTTTAATAAAACTCTGGGTTCCTGACCTATTTTGGTAAATGATGACCGGAAATAAAAATTGTCAGTATCCCATAACAATTAAATTGACGAGATACATTTTGTGATTTTAGTTCATGTATCCCGTGCGGGTAGTGATATTAAAGTACCTATGCTTAACCCGCGCTTGACCGGGGTCTCAGCCGAACACCATTGACCGGGGGAGGGCAATGTTGCCCCCTTATCTCCGGAAACAATGATCGCAGCGAGACGCCCAAGGCGGCGTTCGAAAGCTCTCATTGAGATACATATAAAGCATTCTAGAAATTTTGGAATTGAGAACACATGTAAGGTCAAGGACGGGTCTAAGACCCGAAAAGTCCAAAATCGATGCATTTTAGATTAGGGGTCATACTTTTCATCCAGAGCCCTTGATTGCGAACATGATCACACAAAGTGCTCCCAATGGTATAATACACATCCCACATGAGCTAAATTATGAGATTTTTGGTCAAGGTCTGACCACAAGAAGTTACTATCTGCAACACATTTTTTAAAAGTTATGCACATATTTGATGGACTGATTAATACGTAAAAATCGATAGTGATAACAGTGGCCTGTGTGATTGATAAGGTCAAGGGTTTCTTAACTGTTTGAACAGTTGTATAGGTAAAAGAAACACAAAACTTCCAGGACAGGTGGAGGGTGTAAGGTCAAGTCTTCTCTATCTTTGCAAAGTTTCGTGACCCTAGATGAATATCTTTCTGGTCAAATGCCCTAAGGGGACGTCGGGCGGCGGCCGCGGGAACCTGTTTTCGGTACGCCGATTTGAGTTTCAATGCCCGTATCTTCAAAAGCTAATGCCCGATTGTCGTTATCTTAATGTGACGAGATTGGTGAGAGCATTATGTTGCTGTTGATACCCCGAAATACTCATACCCTGTAATGGCACTGACAATTTAATTTTGAAAGATTTCCACCAGCCAGGGGCGGAAGACCAGGTGCGTTACACCAGGGGGTCCGCTCCGGCCTCTTAAGCATTATACAAAAGGGAGACAAATATGAGCAACATCCACAGCTTGCTCGTGTTCACGCCAGCGCTCATGAGCCAGATTCTGCTGCTGACAGCTCTTCAATCAATCAGCGTCAGCCATGCTCGACGGTCATTGGTCGACGGCTGATGACGCGTACGTGGGTGAGAATATTCCAACTCATTTGTTTACGTAACGCTATCTGCAAGGCGCCATGCGGAGGTCATGGGTGTCTAGGAGCTTTTCAGGGCTTTGGGCATAGTTTGAGAAAGCGTTGAAAATTATTGAAATGTGATATGTGGAAAGCTCAATTAATTTCTGATTCGCATAAAGTGCAATGTATTTACTATTTAGTGACCGTGCTGGAGACATGTGCCCATGGCAACAACACGTTGCGCTTCGGACCGCGAACATCGTTTGTTTATGCTATTGAGCCGCAGGGCCGCCTTGCCGTTCGAGTGAAGTTGAAGGCTTGAAGTTGAACAGCGGTAAGAATGGTAATAAGGAACCGTTTGCATTTTTATTGTTCGAAGGGAACGTTGTCAAGAACACAACAAATGTTGAATCGAAAGTGCAATCATCTTTGATTCGGGTTATGTGACTGACTATGTGGTCACTTGCTGATCCGGGGGGGGGGGGCAATCTTGTCTCTTGTCATGCCCCCCCCCCAAAGAAATGTCTGAAATCAGATAAAAATTGAGACATTTACTCAGTGGCGGATCCAGAGAGAGGAGGGGCCAGGGGGCCATGCCCCCCTTGGGCCTCGAGCTTGCGGGAACACTCTGACCGTCTGAGGGAACATTCTGGCCGCCTTGATGGGCACTCTGGCCGCCTGCATGGGCACTCTGGCCGCCTGAAGAGGCACTCTGAACCGGCTGAGGGCGCGCCCACTATTGACCTGTGAATGCCTCTGCTAGCCTGAAAGGAAATTTAAAAAAGTTAAATATGGTGGAATAGGGTCACTCTATATGTAATTTTTACACAGAAAAGTTTGTTTGAAATCAGCTATCGAGGCATAAACAAGCAGAATCCGATGAGTTTTCAGAATTTTGCAAGACTTTTAGGAATTTGACCCCCCCCCAACCACCCGTGACCCCTGAAACCACCGTTCCTGATCCGCCAATGTATGTGGTAAGCGAAGGAACCAAGCGTAAAAACGGGAGGAGTCAGGATTGTGCGCTCCTGTACGCAGCCGGCCGGAAACACTTGACAACAAAACACTTTGCCGGTCTTCAACTCAAAATGTTCGGGTCGGATTGCAATTTTTGCAATGGCATCCAATACGACGCTTGATTTGCGGTATATAGATATATTAAGTGTAACAATCGGCCGGTAAAGGAAGGAGCCAAGCGGCAAAACAAAAACGGGAGTGCGTTTTAATGATACATACGCGGCCGGCCGGAATAACCGGACAGCAAACTTTGCTGGCCCATAACTTAAATTTGTGTAGTCGGATTGCAATTTTAGCAACGGCTTCCAATACAACGCTTAATTTATGATAGATATACATCTTAAATTTAACAATCGGCTGAAAACCCAAGGAACTAAGCGACACAAGCGGGAGGGACGTAAGCGTTAACCCTACGCAGGCAACCGGCCGGCCGCTACTCCCTCAATCGCGTCAGAGCAGCTGCGGGGTCGCTGCTACTAAATTACGCGTTGTCACCACCTTTTCGGCCGGAGCGTTCTACCCAGGGTAACTAGACACCGGGTAGAACGGTTAGGAGTGTAGCCGCCCAAATGAATTTAGACACATACATTTGTTTAAAAAATGTCTTTTATAAATTAAACAGTATTGTATTGTATCATTTAACTTGCAATTTCCAGACTGATATCTAAATTTATTTTATTTCAACTTCCAGCAAATCTAACTGAAGCATAGTCGAAATAAGCTAGATTTTCAGTATCCTTTGGTAGCTATGGCAGCGGGTAATCGAAAACAACTAAGCGCCTCTAACTAGATTATAGATGAACGCTCAGTCGCCAACTTCCATGCTAACGGCCAGTGGCATTGGGCTCGATATTTTTTAACCCCAAGCGGCCAAGCCCATTTCACCTCCTTTTGCCCAGAATATCGAGAAAAAAATGCAGAATATCGAAAAATAGTAATAGAAACCGTTGTAGCTAAGCCTGCAATAGCTAAACGTTGCTGAAGTCAGAATTTAAATATGTCCCATAGGTTACGAGCCAGACTTGTCTGAAAATCGTCGCTTTAACATGGGAACCCTAGTATGGCCTAGTAGTTTTTGAGCGCCCAAACGCCCGAGTGCTGCCAACTGTTACCAGTGGGGGCTGGTTCTACCTGGTTACGTTACACCGCCGGGCAGCCGCCGCTCGGACTTGGCCGGACTTTATCTTAGCGATATTGCGCGTTTCCTATTCTTACACCTGCTGCTGTTGCTATTATAGCCCTTATAAAAGCTGTGGATTAACCCAGCATTGACTGGGGTCTGATCTGAACACCATTGACTGGGGGGGGAGGCGTTAAACGCCCCCTGGTTATCTTCCGAACCAATAATTGCAGCGAGACGCGCAATGCGGCATTCGAAAGCGCTCATGGAGACGATTTTTTGTTTGTTTATTGGGGGTTTCGGGCGCGCCGACAACTAAGGTCTCATTGAGACGAATATTAAGCATCTTCGAAAGTCTCAAATTGATGTCACATGTCAGGTCACGGTCAGGTCAAAGGTCAAAATAAATGTATTTTCATGTATGAGCCATACTTTCCGTCCCCAAAGCCCTCGATTGCGACCATAATCACCCAAAGTGTTCTTAAACATATGACACAAATCACGCGTGATAGAAAAGCAGACTATTTGCAAAGATTTTAGGTAAAGGTCAGGTCACAAAAGGTCACTATACGCAAAATATCTACACAATTTATGCAACGCATGTTTTATGGAGCATTATACACATAGAAAGTGATTGTGATTTTCATTTGACCACTTAACTTCATGTATATGGAGTAAAGGTCAAGTTAAGGTCAAAGTAGGTCAGAAATATAAAATAAAAAACATGATTCTAGACCAGTTTTGTCTAAAAAAAAAACAGTGCTATTTCATTTATTTTTCTGTCATCTTGTAAAAAGGACCAAAAACCACTTTCAAAATAAGAACATTCACAAGGTTACCAGCACTGTAAACCGAAGGTCACTCAGTCAAAATAAGATATTCATTTTGAAATTCAAGTATGTAAGTTGTTTTGCATTTAAGTTCTCGAGACATAATCTTCCGGTTTTGCCAATATATGATAAAATTTGATTTAAAGAAACGATGAAAAAAATGCATTTTTACTGAACGTTTGGGTGTCGAAACCTAAAAACTTGAAAATCTGTGAATGCCATTTTGTAGCCCTTATTATTTGCAATCTGCAACTATTTTGGGATTGCATTTTGCTTATTGTGTTGCCTTTGTACTGCCTGTTAAAGTTTTGCTGATTTATGTGTAAAAACCAAGTCACTAAATTTTATATATCTAAAAATCACAAGATTGCTTCATTTCAGCACCGACGTGAAATTGATGTAGAATAAGGTACCCAAGTTCCGTGTTCTCGACTAGCGATAATTGTTTTTGAGTTATGAAAAAAAAGGTGAGGGCATTAAAACACGCCCAGTCAATGCCAGGTTTAAAGTGATAAAGTGAGCATATGTGTGTATTGTAGGTGCATAGGGCTGTGTGTGTGTCGTAATACAGTTCATAAAGCGAGTGGTGTCATCAGTGAGCGATCCGTTAGGCGGTGTAGCGCCCGGTCACACTGGTGAGTGAAAAATCAGTTGAAATTCAATTATCAGTGTCATTGCAGACTATAAGTATACTTTTGGAGTTCAACTGCAACATAATTTTCTCACCAATCTTGTCAGACTAAGATATCAATAATCGGAGCTCAACTTTTGACGATGTGAGCATTGAAGCTTAAGTCAGCGCCCTGAAAACAGACGGCCACCACCCGACGACCCCTTAGGGCATAGGACCAGGAAGATATTGATCTAGGATCACACAACGTTTCCAAGATAGATGACTATACCCTCAACCTGTAATGAAAATTTTGTGCTCGTTACCATTACATAATTACTCATAAAATAGGGACAAAATAGTCAAATACAGAAAATTGTGTTTTTAAATCAAGCGCAAAAAATAGAGCCAATCTAGAAATACTAATAGCATTTTCAATCAGCGCCCCAAACTTGGCCCAGATCAGTTCAGAAACCTCTGACCTTAAGAAAAAAGTTGTCAAACGTGGGCCAGTGTCATCATTTTAACGTCTGAATGCACGTAAGTGAAGTTGTGTCAAGCTCAGGTCCAGTCAAGTCACATGAGGCCAAAATGTGAAATTTATAGATATTAACAAAAAGGGGATAACAGGGATGTTTCTAGCCCAGTGATGCTATGACACCTTTCAACAGGGATGTAACTAAGATGAGATGGAATTTTAAAAGAAATGAACAAGGTTGTTTTAGGCTCAAGAAAGGATAAAAAGATAAATTGAGGAAAACAAAGTTGGAGAGAAGGGTTTTTAAGGCGCCCATTAATTGTAACCCATATTTATGATCCATTTATGCTATAGCATCATCCCTTCCTGAATGTCAAGCACTTCCCGGCGAAAAAACACCACGTGGGAGGCACCGGCCGGGTCTATTTTTAGTAATCTTACCTCCATGATGATCCTGCCCAAGGGCTTGCCGTCGGCCGACACATCAAAAAAGACCTTAGGAAGACTGTCACTCATTTTGCAATAAAATTGGTTTGCAGTACAACTTATACCTGCCGGTTTTAGCAACGAAAGACCGAGAGCACCGCCCCTAACCGGCAAAGCGCGTAAGAAGACCGACGGCAGCATGATTACTGGCAAATGGCGGTTTTATCACTCCTTCACATTTACTTGACTTTTACCGATTTTCTTCTTGTTCAATAAAGTTTGAATAATAATATTATTTTTTATTGTTTTAAATATACATTTAATTGGTTTTTAGGTGAAAACTATATTCAACATACGCGAAAATTTGGTACTATATTTATACGTACAGATACCAGTCGGCGTACCACTCTATGGGATTTGTCCCAAGATATTGGGATTTTAACACTTTCCCTAGAATCTTGGGACCCAAGGCAAAAATCTTGTGATATGAGCCGGCTTACTAAAAATAAAATACAATTGTTTTAGATATTCCAAAGTCAGTATAAATATTGTATTTGTGTTGTATTTATAAAAATAATATTTTCCTTCAATTTATTTTATTGTTCAAGTTATCTAAACTGCATGTCATACGCACCAGGGGCAAATCCAGCGGGGCATCCGGCATGCCCCCCCCAAAGCGAAAAAAGGGTGGGCCAACACAGTGGGGATCCAGAAAATCTTCAAAGGAGGGGGCCATTCAATTGTTCAGTTAGTGCCCTACCTATCACTCCCAATCTGAAAACTCGACGGAATTGGTCCACTATGTTTAGGGTGCCCCTATTTCCAGCTTTTTTTATTGCAAAATGTTAAGGACCGCCTCAGGAGTCAAGCAGAGTGCCCCTCAGCCATGTCCAGAGTGCCCCCTGAGGCACGGCTAGAGTAGCCGCCTCAGGCGACAAGAGTGCCTCTCAGGCGGCTGGAGTGCCCGCCTCAGGCGCCAAGAGTTACCCCGTCAACGTTTCGCGGCCAAGGTGGCATGGCCCCTGCCCCCCCCCTTTGGATACGGCCATGGGGCCAACATATCTTTTGGCCCGCACCAACGCGCATGTCATTCACCAAACTACCCACATTCATATTTCACACGAGACCTGTTTCTGCGTCTATTTTCAGGGTGTGAACATGGTCTATGTCTGGTGGCCTAACTCACGAGGAAAGATACACTCCATCAGTCTAGTGCGTATATATCATCCGCTTATCTCGCAGCAGTCAAACAATCCGCAATTCAAATTACAAAACTGGAAAATGCTTATCGCCGCTTCGCGCAATCCGCCTAAGTTTCTCAATTGCTTACACAATTAGGAAAATGGATACCATTAAGTGTATGGCAGAGGCTCCTACTTGAACGGTAAATGTCTGGCCCCAGGGCCACTTCATACAATATTAACCCTCGCCTTACCGTTTTCCACCTTCGCTGTACGGGGGGGGCTGACAGGATTCCCTGTTAACTTCCAAACCAAGCATCATAGAGCAACGCGGTAAGAACCAGCATGTTGCCTGTCATGTAAGAAATCTAACTGTATGCAATTTTATAGGTTTCAGGTCATTGGGTGAACTTTCAGGTCAAGTGAATGACCTCCACTCGATAACGTCAAGAACAGTGGTTTTTATCTGTCAGAAAACCTCTAAATGAGAAATTGATAAATGTAAATAAAAAGCTTGGCCCTAAACCAGTTTTGTCTCAAAAATACAGAAAATGTATTTTATTTTTGGTATCTGGTCAAAATAAGTAATTTTTTATTATTAATAAGTGTAAGGCCACTTTATAAAATATACCTCATACTTCATACTTCATACTCTGTTTTCTGACAGAGAAAAACAGCGGTTTTTCTCTGTCAGAAAACCTCAAAATGAAAAATTGATAAATGTAAATAAAAAGCTTGGCCCTCGACCAATTTTGTCTCAGAAATACAGAAAGAGTGTTATTTTTTGTATCTGGTCAAAATAAGTATAAAAAAGTGATTAAGAAATGACGTCATGAGTTTCGTACACTAGGCGCTTAGGCAGCCATCACTCAATCACAAATGGTTATTGCAAGTCATTGCTTTGAAATTTGGTTTGGGTATTTCCCATATATAGTTCTTTCCCTTATCTTTCGGTTTTTCCCAAATCTTAAAAAAGGTTATTTCCAGGGGCGTCGCCACGAAATTTTGAGTGAGGGGGACGGACACTGGTGGATCCAGCCGTCGGTTGGGGGGCGAATTTTTTGCAAAAAGGTACACATTTTTTATCCCCGGATTTGGGCCGGTCACCTTTTTTGGTATTAAAACTTAAAAAACATAACAAAAAATACAAAAGTGCAATAGGGTAGACATGCTACGGAATATACACATATAAGTAGTAATAACATTTATCTCAAACCAACTCGCGGGGGTGTCGCTTAAGTTTTTAAGTGGGAGTCAGCTGAAATGACGAGAAAAAGCTTCTTTGCAGCATTTCAATATTAATTTCCATGTTATAGTAGATACGTAGGGGAAAAGTTCCTATTAGCGACCTCTCTCCATTTGCGACCTCCCACCATGCACAGAAATTGACACCGAATACAACTTAAGAAAATGCACGACTAAATCGGCCGTGTGCGTTTTACCAGTTTCAGCCCTTTTCTACTTGTGTATTTATACGGTAGTGCTCTGCATGTGTGCTGAAAGAAAACACGTGTTTTTCTTACGCCGTTTCACGCACTTAGTATGTGCGTTTTTACTACTGCAGCACCTCTTGAAAACAAAGTTTGTTTTGTACTGAATTGTTCAATTTCATATATTATGGTTTATTTTTGTGTCAATTTCCGTTGTATAGGTGTGTCGGTTATTTTTATGCGGACAACCCGCGCGGCGTAGGGCTCTCCAGCCGAACGCGCGGCGTAGGGAGGGGGGAGGGGGTAAATTTTACCCCCCACCCTCTTATCTTCCGAACCAATAACCGCAGCGAGACTCGCAAGGCGGCGATCGAAAGCTCTCAATACGAATGCGATTGCATACCCCGACTTTTGGCTTTCAAGTTAGGTCAAAGTGTAAGTCACGGTCAGGTTCATATGGGTTGTCGAGTTTATGAGTTAATGGTTATACTTATTATTAATCATTTTATTAGACTAGCATGCACATAAAAGCTCTACAAAGGTTTAATAATCTATTGC
Organism: Semibalanus balanoides; assembly: GCA_014673585.1. NCBI lineage: Eukaryota > Metazoa > Arthropoda > Thecostraca > Balanomorpha > Balanidae > Semibalanus > Semibalanus balanoides. The sequence continues at coordinate 21,309 of VOPJ01004707.1, forward strand.
ATTAAGTACACAGTGAAATTGCATGCAAAGGTCATGTTTCATGAAGCTTCGAACGATTTCTGTTCAGCAACAAAATATGTTCTGATCGCCGGTCGGACCTATAGGTCCGACCGGCGAAAAAATCAAATCCATATATGGATTTGATTTTTTTATTGATCCAATTCACGAGTTATGAAACATATGTTTGTTTCAGTTTTTTGCTTTTTTTGTTACTTTTTTGTGGCAAATTTGTTTTCTCAGAAACCCAGTGCTCAGGTCCCCTGCCCCCGGTTCTCCCCCTTGGCTACGTCCCCGGTCCAAACTGGATGCATGCTAATACTTATTACATGTTCGACAGCATTACGGAAGTTTTTGGTTGGGAATCAAAGGTTCATTTGGTACAATTCAATATGTTTTCAAGTTTAAACTAAGAATAACCCAGGGGCGTCGCTACAGAAAGACCAGGGCCCTTGGCCACCCCAACTCAAAATGTTATGGCGACGCCCACCTCACTGCAATTACCCAATTTATTATACAATTTATTATCCCAAGTCGCACAGGTGCGCGACTTGGGAGTCATCCTAGACTCAAAGCTGAGTTTCGCTCATCATGTGGACGCCACAGTCGCAAAGGCTAAACGTATGCTTGGACTGTTAATCCGCAGCATGCAGCTGCCAGTTCCCCGTCGCCATGTAAAGCTCGAACACAAGTCATGCTGTGTGCTTTCAACGCGCATGTCCGTTCCATTATCGAAATACGGGAGCGTGGTCTGGTCGTCAGTGACCCATCTAAACGGCATGGAACGCATTCAGCACTTTCTTATTATGGTTCGCGTGTTTCATCTGACCACAGTCCTGTTACCCTAGCTTACATCACTCTACTGCAGCATTTCAAGGTTCCTCATAAAATTCGTTTCATGCAGCACGATCTTATGTTCATACACATTTTTCACGGGCGACTTGCAGTCCTCACTCTTGTCATGCTTCCAGCTGTTCGTCTCGGCTAGACTGGATCAGGCACTGTGCTCTGGCATAACCTGTTGTGCACGTGTCGCTGCTGTGAAAAACGATCTTTTTGCCGAATTCTTCCATGTGTAACGAGTTCCTTAACGCCTGTGTATCCCTCGATTTCTTTTGCTCGCCATCATCGGACTGCAAATCCATTGTGCGGTCACATGCCACTCGGGCAGGTACCTTTTGAGCCTTTTGAGCTAGCAGCCAGGCCATTATGTGTGTGCATGTGTCCTGTGAGTGTATGTGTAGGTGTTTTGTCCGTCGCCTTGCATGCGTGTGTATTTTAAGTGAAAGTCATATGTTTATCTCCTGACTCGCCTGTTAACCGGGTTTTGTGCCTGTTGGTGATTTATCAATAAACATAAACATAAACATACACATTTTTCGCCTTTAATTCTGTTTTCGACCTTGGGATATTGCTCGGGATATGTGCCTTGTAACCTTGAGATCTATAGTGGCAATCTTGGGATATCTTAGTAGCAATCTTGGGATCTCCGAAAAATGTGAGTGGTATCACTAGTTCTACCAGCAAAGCTGCTGCATTTGCTGCACGACATAAAAATGCAGAAGTTGTAAATTTACAGATTAAATCTACTTACAAAGCTACTGCCTACTTTAAGCATTGTATGAAATACACCTGTTAAATGTAATGCTCACAAATATTCATGAAAAAAAACATGATCACGTGGTCATTGCCTGAATCTGAATGTGCATGCATGGAATCCGACCTTCGCGAATGTGAAAGAAGTTTAGAACTGTATATAAAAGCCGAAATTCCCCACAGCCACACAGAACTGGTTTTCCAAACCGATAAAAGATTCAAAAAAATTAATAAAAATAACTCTTCCGAGATCCCTCCGCATACATTTATGAAACGTCCCGTTTAGACATGACGTTTGTACCGTGGCTAAACTTCTCCGGGCCAGTACCTAAGTCAGTAAGTACTCATTTTTTTTCTCTCTCTCTAACCACCACCCAAGAGCAGTGTTTATTGAGACGCTCAAGTTCTTGACGTCGGAATAGCCAGGGATGGCACTGCGAGTTATTCTCATTAGAACAGCAAGTTTAAATACTCCGGGGTCAGTGGTACGTTTTCTAGTAAAAGCTGCAGCTCAGGACTCTAGAGCTGCAGGTTTTATATTTTAGGGCTGTTGGGCCCGGCAATGTGGAGATGCTGCCGTCGTTCTGCCGTCCGTTTTCTGCAATGTGCAAAACAAATTGACTTGAGTCTATGACAGTGCTTAACATAATTAAAATACCGAGTAGCAGAGAGTACCAGCGGATCTAAGAGGGGAAGGGGGGGGCAAAGGAGCTATGCCCCAGCCCACAAAAGCCTGACCTGACATCGGAGCAAACATATTTCACAGAATCGGGTCGATCCACACACAACATTGGCTACCATCAGACCTTCGTCACACATCCACAAAATATACACTATTTGTCATGAATCATGGCTAACCCCTAGGTTTGCCGAATCGCGTCTTGGATCTTGGTTTTAAACGACTTCCTTGGTACATTGAACAGCAGGGCGGACCAGCCGCTCGGTGGGAGGGGGGGGGGGCAACTTTCTTGAAGCAAAATGTTATTCAATTTTATTTCTTGCGGATTTGGGCTTGTCACTTTATTTGGCATTCGAATAAAACAATTTTTTTTTTCATTTTTTTGCAATATTTAAAACATGTTTTTTCGTTTTTTGGTTAAGAACATCGGAGACAATCACTTCTTAAATCAGGGAATCACCATTTACTGTAGCTTATACACACGTATTAATATAGCGTTTATCTCAATACCAATCGCAGGGGCGTCACCGATAATTCTTGAGGAGGTGCTTGAAATTACGAAAATGTATATCCGTTTTTTGTTTGTGTGTATTAAAGCTTTCGCGCATTTTAAAGGTTTGCCGAATGCGTCTTGGATCTTCGGTTTTAAACGACTTCCTTGGTAATATGCAGCAGGGGCGGATCCAGGTCGCGCTTTGGAGGGGGGGGCACTTTTTGTGCAAAAAGGGTATCTCATCTTTAATTTCTGCGGATTTGGGCTTGTCACTTATTTGCATTCCGAAATAAACATTTTTTTTTCTTTCATTTTTTGTAATATAATTAAAACACTTTTTCGTTTTTTTGGTTAAGAAAATCGGAGACAATCACTTTTAAATACAGGGAACTTCCCATTAACCGTGCTATACAAGTTAATTAATAATAGCGTTTATTCATACAACTCGCAGGGGCGTCACGGATAATTTCCTTGAAGGAGGTCGGCTGAAAATTACGAAAAATGTATTATTCGTTTTGTTTGTGTGTATTAAAGGGAATATAAGCACTTTAACTTAGTTTTTTAACTGAGATAGCCAGATCTGTCGGTGTGCTGAGAAACCCCAAATCCGGAAATTTTTCCCTCAAAGCGACCCCTACGTTGGCTTGAGTTTCAACGCAAAAACCGCTTGTCATATGTGGGTCATATTTCCAACGTCACAAATCCGTGACGTTTCGCATACGTCATCAGTAGTTACTCCACTGTGATTGCACCCGCACTTCGTTTTTTGAACCGTCCGCCCAGTAATTTCAGTTACCTTGCGTCCGCACCCGACCCACGACGGTCGGTCAGGCGCTCGGCACTAGTGGTTCAGTATGCGTGCCACGTCCTACCCGGGGCGGAGCGAACGCCGGTCGACCAGCCAGTCGCTGTTTCACGCCTACCGGTTGACCCATTCGTGGCGGTGCGTGCACACGCAGCTGTCACTGGCGGGGCAAAGTTTGCCGTTCGATGCTCCTTGTTGACGACACAATCGCTTTGGTGACGCAAGATTGGTGTGACGGTCACATGTAAACTATTATAATTTTTCAATTACAACAATCTGACCTTTTTTCGCAAAATGAATGCCAGGACCGTTCAGCCATTCATATCTCATTCTACATACTTTTCCAAGGTGCTGATATTCCCTTTAAAGCTTTGCGGCATTTAATGTTGTTTCTTATAATCATACGTAAATCGGTTAGGTAGGTATTTTAAGAGTTTGTTTTAGGGCCGATATCCGCGTCAATATCGTTGGGTGCTTTTTTCTGGAACTTGGCAGGCTAAAGGCTAAGCTTAACCCATTCCTGGAGGTTGAAAAGTATAGAATTGTCGGGGGGGCTTATTCGGCCCCTTCAGATCTACGCTGCATCGGAGCTAGAAACATGAAATTGGTGGTGTTACTAAGTTCGACAAGAAATATATTTTGGGGTCAAAATTTTTGGTGACTTGGGTCGCATTATCTTCAAGGTCAATGACGTCATCAAAAAATTATTTTTTGTCAAAACATGATATTTTCAGGAAACCTTGCATTACCTCGGAAACTATGGCAGCTAGGAGGCAATCGACAAAATCACTGTAAAGCGCTTTTAATTGGTCTTTCTCTCGTAATGCATCAGAAATGACCTCAGGTCAATGGTTTGGACTGTAAAGGTCAATAATTTGGTTATAAAAACACTGTTTTTCTAAGCAAAATGTTTTGTTCGTTAATAACTTTGTTATATAAATATCATACAGCACTTATTTTGGTACCATCGTGTTTCTCTCGTCATTTGCGGTTTGAATCATATCAACTTTGTCAATCGAAAATTTGACCCGGGTCCAGGTCAGTCAAGGGTCCATGGTGAGTAAGTCGGTCAAATGCATATCAAAAGACGCCGTATTTCACAAGACAAACATTTTGAGACGCAATTGTGAGTCTTTAATGATGTTCTTGTACGAGTTATTCAGTAAAAAAGGTGTTGGTGACCTTTGAATGACCTTTCAATTCTAGACAAAGAATTCATCCTTTTCATCAAGGAGGGCCCTAATGATGACATGATTGAATAGATTCAGATTGATGCAATGTATTAAACCATCGTTTTTCAATTTTTTCAACATCATGCTTACATATTGAAGGTTTAGCATTTGACGTGAACATCAGGTCATCAAAATTTAGATATCACCCTGAAACTTTCAAACACCTTATTTGGCATGTTTTCTCTCACATACAATCCGGTTTTTTGAAACGTCTTGAAAATAAAAAACTTGCATCATTCTCTAAAAAAAAAAGTTTTTCAAAAAATTTGGATTTCAAAATTCAAAATTTTGAAATTTAAAGATAGCAATCTGAAAGAACAAGCAATTCTCCACCGATGTATGTTTTTGCTAACACTTCTCTTCAACACACGACTCTCCATGAGTGCTTAACCATTCAAAGATTTTGTGTCAAAACGGCCGAAACGGCCCTCTACCTGTCTGGACCCACCTCCTATAATTTCATTTGGAACAAAGTACACCATTCGATGCGCAATGAAATGTTAGGGGAAAGCCAGGCGAAGTTTGAAGATTCTGAGTTTGAGTTATGAAATGACCCGTACGCGAAAAACCTTTAAAGGGGGGGGGGCGATTTCGGCACCCCGAACTAGTATAGGTAAGCCCTCGACCGCACGGGGGGTCTGAGCAACTAGAACCGCCAGGAGAAGGGGCGGATAACCGCCGCCCCCCCAGAGATCTCCAAAACTAACGCACGAGCCGAGAAGCGGAAGACGGCGTGGAGTAGGCCGTGACGAGGTACTAGCGAAATACTTAGGCTTATTTTTTTGATCAGGTCAATATTGAGGTCACCAGCCGGTAAAAAAAGGTCCATTTTCCATAATTTTGAGTAATTGAGCATGCTTCTACATATATCCGGGCTACTCAGTAACTAACATAGCTTAGGAGCAATCCTAAAAGCAATGCAATTGCTCTTGAAACACTCTTCGCTTAAAACAATGTCTCAAGATTTGAATCGGTTCAATCAGTTTAAGGCTCCAGGGTCAGCGAAGGTCAAATGCCTTATTTTACTGAAAGTTTTTGGTAAATACGTTCTTAATTTTTAAAGGTAGAGAAGTTATTTTGCCACCAATCGTGGTTCCCACATCAGGCGCATTGAAATATATCGTTTGAATTCTAGCTAGGATCAACTAAAAATGACCTGACCTGACCTGAGGTCATCGTCAAGGTCAAGTCCAAATTTTTATGTTTACTCGATGGAGGTTGACAAGAGAAAGCAGATGGTGAAAACCAGTACTCTATCTTAACGTAGAACATGAGTTATTGTACAATAACCATGTGACATTTGGCACCTTGGGATTTTGACCTTAACGGAGGTCACGGAAGAATACCAACTGGCATTCTTTATACTTTTGCTCTCAGAAATAGTGGATTAGTGAATGAAAAAAACTGAACACATTTAGCGCAGGTTTTGTTCGATTGGTGGATTTCAATTTTTTCTCCATATATTTCAATGGGAGGACTCAAACTTGACATGACCTCAGGTCAACCGATATAAAAATCCAAGATATACGTGAACGTAGATATCGAGGCCTTATTACACACTGTGAGTTTTAAACCTGTTTGGGTTCAGATTGTGGCTTCGGGTAGATGTCAACATTACAAAAACGTAACTTGAGTTCAAGGTCATTTAATGTACTTGACAACGTGAGCTCTTGAAGTTAGATAGTATTTTTTAGAAAGTGTGTGCGGCAATTGATGCCGAACAGCTATACAATATTGGCGGCGTACGCGCCGCCGTTTTTTCCGTCTAGTGCCGGAAACCTTGGGGGGGGGGGCGGAATATCCGCCCCCCGTCGGTGCGAGGGTTAACATTTAGCCAGCATGAAAATTACCCCTTGTCTTACGGGGCGGAGGGAGCTGACAGGCCTCCCTGGTGTTTTTTCTTCTGAAATCACTTTTTACTCATACGGCGCATCTTGCTGAAATTTCATTAGCTAAGTTGACAACAATTATACGCATGATGGCAAAATTTCACTGAAATTGGTTCAGTCATTTGGGAGATAAATTACGTTTTAGTGACGATTATAGTAGATGGAAAGACGGTAACTATATTGTAAAAATAGTAGAAAATAGAGTATTTGCAGCAAATTGCTAACAGAAAGCCGATGAAAGATCGAAAATGGCAATTTTGAATTAGGAAAGGCCAAATCGGATTTGCGAAATTTTGGGTTTCTTACGCCTAAAAACAATGAAAAATTTGGGAAATCACCAAATATAATTGAAAGATTTTCAAAAACCAAAAGATAAATGAGAGAAAACCGTTAAAACAATGGTTTGCAATACCTAACTATTTGTGATTGAGTTATGGCTCCCTAAGGGTAAAAAAATCATGTCATTTTTTATTACTATTTTGGACTTATTTTGACGAGACATCAACAAGATACAACACATTTTCCGTGTTTCTGACGACAAAACTGGTCTAGGGCAAGCTTTTTACCTATCATACATTTACTCAATTTTTAACCTCTCCTGAGTTTTCTGACGAAAAAAAAAAAGTTATCTTCTTGACGTGATCGAGTCCCAGGTCAGTCAACTTGACTGGAAGCTCGACCATGACCTTGAAGCCTAAAAAACTGCAACCGTTAGATTCCTCACATGGAGGCTATACCATGCTCGGTTTTACCACGTGCTCTATGAATGCTTGGTTTGGAAGTATTCAGGGGATCCAAGGGTGTCGCACCCCCCGTCCCGTAGGCAAAGGTGGGAAACAGTAAGGATGAGGGTTAAATACTGTATGAAGTGGCCCTGGGGGCCAGGGAAATTACTGTCAGCCGACGACGCCTCCCTGCCAGACCTTCATTATTATTTATCCATTTTTCCTAATTGTTGTATGCAAGCGAACTTGTGCGATGCTGTGGAAGCGGCACGATTTTTTTTCCGGTTTTGTGTTGTGAGTCGCTGGATTTTGGCTGCTTCAAAGCTATTTTAACGATACATGATTATTTTTCCTCGAGTACCAGATTCACCATGTTAATACCAAATAGTACCAAATCAGTCCGTTTTGAATAATGTGAGTATTCACTAATATCCTTTGGGGAGGGGCAAAATATATGTTGGCCCCACCCTTTTTCGCTTTGGGGTAGGGGGGGATTGTCCCACTGGATCCGCCCCTGTTGGACAGTCCACACTCTTTGAGAGATGACGTATTCATTATGCATTTTAACTGGCACGCGGTAACAGGTAGGTACTGCCTCTTTCCATGGTTGTTTTTAACACGAGGCATGCTCAGCTGGTCGGACTGACGGGTGCCACTGCCAACCCGGTCACGGTTAAACACTAACGAGCAGCGCACAAGGCGGATCCAGGGGGGCCAAAGGGGACATGGCCCCCTCAAAGGTCCTGAAACTATGTTTTGCCACCCAACGGACAACGGTCAGACGACCAGTTGAAAAAAATTGTTTTTGCATCAGTCAAAATTAGAGTTCGACATGGCTGCACTTTTCCTTGGCCTAGCCTCCCCACAGCCATGGCATCACAGCCACAGCCAGCCACAGCCATCCCCAATGTCATTGCTGGCCGCCTGGCCAGCCGCGAGGATTTTTGTAAATTTATATTTCGTGTTATTTCCAGTCTACTGTTATTGGCAATATGCCAAGCTTCTTTTAACCATGATTGGTTTAATAGGTTGATGCAAAAAAACAAATCGCAGGTAGACTATGCTAGCCACAGCCGTAGCCACAGCCCATGATCAGACGATTTCTGTCCAACCCACCCATTAGCCATGGGTTCGGCCAGCCATGGGGATAGCCGGCCCATGTAGAACTCTAGTCAAAATACAGCCATCCACAGTTAAAACTAGGAAATTTCGCTCCCGGCATGACACAAAGTAGGTACGCAATTGTTTAATTATACAAATTGGAAAACGGGAGATTGAACCAATTAAGTGTCATGCAATCTCCCCTAGGCGGTACCTATTTGCCAGCCCAGGGCCCACTCCCTTAATACAATATTATCTTTCAAATGGGCTACATGTTAACCCTCGCCCTGGTGGGGGTCATTTTGACCCTCCCTGAGGTTTTGCGCGCCGCCAGATTTTGTACAGCTATTTGAACATCAATTGGCCACACTTTGTAAAAAATAATTTCATGTCATCTCAGGTCAGGTCACCAGGTCACGCCTTCCAAAATGTTTGTGAATCGTGCCAAAAGTCACAGTTTTTGTCCAAAGAGGTTTTGATATTTGCAGGATTTTATAAAGATGCATAAATACCTTTCAATTGCTGTATCTCGAATTTATTTCATCGGTGACCTATGTCCAGGTCATTTCGCTGACCTCCCCATGTAATAAGTAAACGGGAAAATAAAACAAATGCTTTCCTATTCAGAGCAATATGTCATTAAATCAGACTGACTCTGTCAGGATCATTTATTTTAGCTCATTCTGGATGACGCAAGGTGCTATTGTTGCTTCAGAGAATCTACCCTAGCCACTGAGTTCACTCAGCATGAATTTGCTAAATAACTCGTGCATAAAAATACAGATAAAGACAAGCGGACGGCACCACTGTTGTATCGTTCCTCGTCTTGACCGCGTCGACCTCACACTGATTAATTTTTTACTCTCCAAACGCGAGTTTACTCTTCGTTCTAGAGTCAGAATACCGTGTCAGAATGTCCGATTGGTCCTAGGGTCAGGTTGACGCGGTACAATATGACTCGCTTCGTTTACTCTCAATTCACGAGTACTCTGACTCTAAAAAAACGGGTCAAATCAACATATGAGGAAAATGCGAGTACGTTGACTCCGACTACGTGGGTCAGTTCACTCGGGAAAAGTGACTCTCCTCACAAACCTCCTTAACTAGAGTCAGTGACCCGACCATGCGGTTCAAAATAAGCGGAAAATGCGAATTCATTCTCGAACTCGTTTAACAAGTGTATGCGAACTCCGATCTGCTGGGTCATATACGGAATGCCTCTGCATTGTATCCGGCGTTTGACTCTTCTTCTGGGAGCCGGATGACTCGCCATTATATGAAGGTCGTGTGTTCGATTCCCAGTAATATCCTGTACTGGCACTGCTTCGCTGGCTTGTAGGTCGCGGCGGAAACGCTGGTAGCTAAACAAGTGGTCAGTGAGTCAACCATAATGTGATAAAACACAACACGCCGTTTTTCAGGGTAAGCCTGGAGTAAAATGCCAATAAACTATTCATGTATGTATTATCTGATCAACACCCCGCGGGTACCTGGAACCATATCCTGTGGCGGCACTTCCGAGCCGGCGCCGCAAGTCCGCGCCTTGTCAATATAAACCTGGATCTGAATCATATCGCTTGCGATATTGCCGCGACTCCACCAGCGACACGGCCAAAACACAAACACGGCCAACCACAAATCGTGCTTCCTAATGCAGTTAACTTAGTTGTGGTTGTGTTCCGTAGTTGTGGTACGGAACCCAGATGACAAAATTTGGAGGAGTGATCCCTTTTTTGGGATGTGGCCGCGAAATAATCGCGGCGATTATCGCGTCCGAATGGTCCTAGTGTGCGGCCAGCATTAATTCTTATAGCGTTAACCGTCGAGTTACGTTATCGGTAGCGATTCAACTATGACCTACGGCCTTACTGAATATTTGTGTCCAATTAACTTTGCCTTTTATGGTTTTATTGTACTCAGGGTTTAACATATTGGTATATTATTCATACAATACTGTGCAGTTGTTATTTTAACTGAATAGTGGTGAGATCTATCATGTGCCCACGTGCAAAGCTGAACACAGTAGGAATGTCAAAGTTTCTAATGCTTAGCTGAGATGATTACCAGCCCGGTATTGGCTGGGGTCTCAGCCAAACGCCATAGTTTGGCTGGGCGGGGCGTTATTCCCCCGTCGTTATCTTCCGAACCAATAACAGCAGCGAGATGCGCAAGTCGGCAATCTAAAAAGCTCTCAATGGGATCACCGTTTGTCTCAATGGGATGGGATCCCAGCTCTCAATGGGATCACGCAAAATTGTCCAAATAAGGTCACATGTCTGGTCAAAGGTCAAATGAGTTTTCAAAAGAATATTTGAGTTTTTAGGCCATACTTTTATTCCAAAGCCTTAGATTAAGACTATTATCGCACAAGGTGCTCTAAGATACATGATGCATCTCCCGTAAAAGCAAAAGTGAAATTGTAAGCAAAGGTCAAGGTCAAGATTAGGTCAAATCAGGTCATTATTGGCAACAGGCCATGCGACACATCTTTATCGTTATGTTACGCATACAATTTGATTGTAGCATGGCCATTCGCACACCTGACACGGTATAAGGTCAATGTAAGCGCCGTTTTTTATTCCATCGCTCGCCGCCGTTGTACCATCGCCCACCGTTGTGCCACCAGGTGTTTGGTTGGCACAAGTTGTATGTGCTCGGTCGCCCGCTACAAGTCCCGGCGGTCAGTCGCAGTTGCGTTTCGATATCGTCGATTAAGTATGTACGGAAGTGTGCGTTAATTTGATGAGATAATTTCGCATAAGCAAATTTGCATTTATGTAATGATGTAACAGTGTATTTGTATGTTATTGTTCATAACCTTGTGACTGTTATCGGTGTTTATCGAGCCGCGCGGCCAGCTGACCGCTTCCACGCTGGCAGATGGGTCAGGTCAGGGCCATCCGGCGGGAGAGCGGGGCGAGCACTACAAGCTGGATAATTCACAGCAGTTCGCCGCCAGGGACCGCTAGTGAGTCAGTACATTTTGACGTTGCTATCATATAAAAATAGTTTCTTGATTTGCAATTTGTTTCGCAAAGTATTGATTTGCTCATTTATAAATGAATGCATGAATAACAATTTGTTTGAGACTGAAAAGTATCCTGGCTCACTAGCGGTCCCTGGCGGCCAGCTGCTGCGAAAAATCCAGCTCTTAGTGCAAGCCGAGAGTGGCCTTTCCAGTTTGGAGTTTGGTCGGGAGCGAACGTGACCAGTCCGATTGGTGGCCACCTGTGGTTTTGGTTTGATGGTACTTTGGTCTTGGTGGTGGCTTTGGTGAACCGTGAGTGGTTCGTTGATTTGGTAACGCCGCAAGGTTATTACGCCCCGAGAGACGGCACCGTGTAGGTGAGTGACTTGTGCTTTTGACTTCATTTCAATTTGCCAGGAAATGTATTATTTTGATGTTCTTTTGCTCGATAGTTATGATTGCGTTTTGCTCTAACCATTGGTTGTTGGTGCTTATAATTGTATATGTATGTTTTCAGAAACCGCGCGAATATAGACAAGACAACGGAGAAGCGCGTGTCTATCTACCGATGATATTGGAGGGCTGTTGGCAGGCGGCTACAGTCAAGGTCAGTTAAAAAGGTCANCCGTTCAAAGACGCTCGTGGCTGGTCTGCGCGGCTCTTGGTGCTTTTGGTGACGTTCGCTTTATTTGTGATGGAAACCTGGGAGTGATGGTTCAGAAGCGAGGACGAGACGGCTTTCTCTGGCGGCAATCTTCTGGCATCGGCGCTTGGGGTCAGGAAGTATTGTACCAATGTATTGTAATCGATGTGAAGTGCTTCTGAGGCAGCTGTGCAGACTGGCGTTAAAGCGGCTTCTGTATGTCTGCCTGTCTGTAAATTGGCGTTGCCTGTCATGTCTGCCGCCGGTGCCGCCAATATCGGATTTTGGGAACTTTCGCTGTTGTCAACAACGCCTTGGGGCTTATGTGGACGTAAGAGCATTAGGTATATGGCTTAGTTACATTCTTTTCAGGTTTCAGCGATAGTGCCTTTTCGAGATGGCGGAAACAGTGGCAACACTGCATGAGATGACGTGTGCTTTTGTCAATGTTTTGTTTTCACTGTTTGCTATTGTTTATGTTCTTTCATGTTGTACAGTGGTTGGCTTTCCTAGGTCTGTATTTGGCTATTCTTAGACCTATTGGTTTGATGGTGGCTTTTAGTTCTTGCTTCATCGCTCAAAAGAACAACGACAGTTATAAAAGTAGGGGAACATTACAAACACGCACTGCCAAACTGAAAAAAATCAAAGAACCTTTGATCTGATAACAAAACACGTGCAGTCCCCAAAGAACTTCTTTTACAAGCACATTTTTCTCAAATACAGTATTTTTAACTGCAGCTGTTATACCTTTGATTACCATGTTTTACTCGTTTCCCTTGTTAAGTTCGCTTGATTCGTAACGTCTTAATATCTTACTGGAACGTCAGCAAGTTCGACTCCATATTCGACTACCCTCTACCAATCAATCTCCACCACAGCGTTAATCAGTCTCCCAAAGTCGTATATCAGGCTTTTTCGTTGCTGTGACTGCCTCTGTATCTAACTCACCTGACCTCTGTCTGACCTCTCCAGCTGACCTGACCTCTGTCTGACCTCGGTTGACCTCTGTTTCAGAGAGCAGCAGGCCGGGCAGCGGTGGCCTCCTCCCATCCCAAGTCGTTCACGAGAGCGTAAGTAGCCAGTAACCAGTAGCCAGTAGTAGCCAGTAACCAGTAGCCAGTCACCACCACTGTCTCGGCTGTTTGCTACCCTGACCTCACCTCACCTCAGCCAAGTTTATCTGGCCTGGTATTGACCTGGAATTAACCTAGAATTAACCTGACATTGACCTGATATTTACCTGACATTGACCTGACATTGACCTGACATTGACCTGACATTGACCTGACCCGGTATTGACCTTGGATTGACCTGACTATGACCTGGCTTTGACCTACACTTATATGACATTGACCTGTCACTGACCTGATATTAGCCTGGCATTGACCTCAGCTGATCTCAGCTGTCCTGATTAGACCTCAGATAACCTGACCAAACCTGACCTGACCTGACTTCAGGTGACCTGACCTAACGTGTCCTGACCTAGTATGATATTTGTTTTCTCTAAGTCTAGAGAACGCTGGTTCAGTGTCGTGGTGTGGCTGCAACGTTTTATTAATGTAGCTGGCTGCTGTTGAAATGAGCACTGTAACAATGAACATTGGTGGAAGTGTCCATGTAACGCTAGTAACAATGGCACGGCAGCGGTATGTCTGACTGATGAATTTCACGAGAATCGTGCCGAATCCAACGCTTAGTGAACATCTATTTAACAGTAGACGTATGTGTCGTGATGTATTCGGTGATGCCGCAAACATCGTATGCTATCACACTGAATTGGTTGCTATAAGTCCCCGAAATGAAAGTAAGCTTACCGCCAATGCAGCTACCGCTTAGCTATTAACTCACTATGCAGCTACCGCTTAACTTTTAATTCTTTATGCAGCAACCGCTTAGCAATTAATTCATTATGCAGCTACACATAGCTTTTCATTCTTTCACTCAAATGCTTCCATGAGGTGAGCCTAGGAAGTGTTCCCGCTGGCTGATGTGCACTGAAGTGGAGTTCCCGGTTTATGGCGTTGTTTCATTGACGGTGATTGGTGCTGTTGGTGTCCTACTCACTTTGTGTTTGCCTGAATACATTCTATTATCTGTAAAGGCATTATAACGCTAAAACAGACACTTTCTTATATAATCACACATGTGATGTTTTGCCCCACCTATGTTTAAAAGAAACTCCATCCGTGATTGGACACTTTATTGCAACGTTCTGGAAAAGAACGACTCTGACCCGAGTCTGGTGTTCCCATTTGGGTGCTTTATACGTTATTCCGTCTAGACTGCAAGAAACATATACTGATGTTTGGCAGTACTCTGGACGGGTATTGATGCGTTGATGTTGACTTCCGTTGATCTCCCCTGCAGTGCTCTAGTGCAGTAACTGCTCGCCATTCTGCATTGTTTTGGACGGGAACGACACAGACTCTAACCTAGTGTTGTGCTCAGTACTCTGCATTGTTTTGGAACGGGAACGACCACAGATACTCTAACCTAGTGTTGTGCACATACTCGCATTGTTTTGGACGGGAACGACACCAGCTCTAACCTAAAGTGTTGTGCTCTATACTCTGCATTGTTTTGGACGGGAACGACACAGATCTACCTTAGGTGGTTGTGCACTATTCTGCATTGTTTTGGACGGGAACGACAAGACTCTAACCTAGTGTTGTGCACTAACTCTGCAGTGTTCTGGAACGTTAGACCGGACTCCTTAACCTGATGGATCTGCTCGTAAGCTCTGAGCTTTCTTACAGTAAAGTGACTCAGAACTACTAACCTAAGTGTTTGCTCTACTCTGCAAGCGTTCGGAACGTTACGACTCGGACTCTACCTAGTGTTGTGGCTCTACCTCTGCAGTGTTTCTGGACGTTAACGACTCGGACTCTAACCTAGTGTTGTGCACTTCTCTGCAGCGTTCTGGACGGTTACGACTCGGACTCTAACTTGGTGTTCCGGAGGAGAGAGGAGCAGCCGGATCCGCTGCCGGTCGACCAGCAGCGGTCACTGTACACCCAGATCCAGCGAGGCGGCGACGTGCCCGTCGGAGGACTGCGGAAAGTTGCACCGCAGAAACCGGCCGGTGAGTGGGGCATGGGTTCGAATCCCGGCGGAGGCTAGGGATGTTTTTCGGGGCGATTGCTTTGACGGCTTTACACGGACCTATCTTACGAATTGGCAGTATTTTTTATTGCAGTATGGTCAGCATAAAACGATAATTTTATTTAAAGTAGCATGGCAAAATTGGAATACGTTGTTTTGGCGAAATGGCCGTTGATTTATGGTACAGGTTCATCGGCAGGAGATTTAATACGTGCAGATCCAAAGCTCCTGTGCTTCCTCTCAACGGAAATTACGTGCCGCCGATTTCGGAGTCATGTTAGCGGAGTTTGATCGCCGGTGTGTGATAAACATCAGTTCAGTGACACATCCAATGACACGCTGTCTTATTTGACGTGTTTAGTACAGCCGTACACCAAAAACTCGCTCAAGCGAATTTGCAATCGTTACGCGATCTTGTCGAGATCTGATTTAGTTGAGCAGCCCGAATGCATAGTATGAATTATTGGAGATAAAAATATTAGTCTCATGGTACTTTGAATTTGTTTGGTTATGCTGCTCAATACATTTTGTTTGGCTTCTCTTTCACTTAATAAATACACATGTTTGATTTATTGCGAATTCTGGAACAAATTAAATTTACAACACTATAGACTTGTATAACTATACGCAATCAATAAACTGTACTGCCAGGTCTGTATCTGATGCAAAAATGCATAAATTGGGTAATGGGTTAACTAAATGAAAATAAATATATGAATTGTTTGTCTTTGTCTTTTATTCCATCAGAAATAAACGTAATCCATTGTTCATCCAAACTGTGACGATTCTTACCATCATTGTTTCACGGCGTCATTATGTGAGGACCCACCTCACCACACTGCACGTGAGCACTATCACATCTCACCACACTGCACGTGAGCACTCTTACACTCGGGCTTCTGGCGATGGACGACTACACCATATTGCACTTGCACATGCTAGACGTTTGATACCCTACTACATACTTCTGCAGCTGGTGCACATGAGTTGAGAATCGTTTCAAATATTGATGTGGCCAGAGGGTATATTAGTGCTAATTGTTTGCAATTTTGCATAGATTGAAATGATGCTCTGCCTCACACGGCTCTGCAAAACCAACTGAAAAGCTATTGGCATTGGCCACACCTGACATATTACATTCTCCACCCATGCTGGTTCCTAGTGTGCGGGAGTGACTTTAAGATTTTCAACTGAATTTGTATATTTCCTTTGTGTGTGTTTTTGTTTGTAGAGGGTTTTGCTGAGACAATATTTAACTACAATCTATTTTTTATGTTATTCGTTTCATTCAATATACCTACGCCGTCTTTCCCAACTGGCGGCAATCAAAATATTAAATCCCCTTGAAGTACTTTATACCTCCACTAACTTTCCAAATATAACATAAATGTAGGAAAGGGATGGGAGGATAATAATCTAACTTTTCATTATACTGGTCTTGTTAGGTATTTTATTTTGCTTGGTAAGAAAACCAAAACTATTCCTAAACGTTGGCCAAGACGAGCAGAACCCACATTAGCAAATAAGTATTATACAAGGGTAAGGGTGATCGGGTTTCTCTCGAGATCAGATTGAAATTTCACTTCCTTCTCTCCCTTGCACACAAGTTATTGACGTTCCAAAATACCTACCTGAAATGGAATAATTGTGACCATGATTGTACTATTTTCAAAATGTGATCAATGACCGAAATGATGAAATTATCTAAAGAAGTAAACTGAATAATATCATAGGGTCGTGCAGAAATGCAAGGACAACAGTCGAAATCGGTCAGAAAGTGTGAAAACGAGTGACAAACGGGCATGTTTTTCCTTATGCATTTTTAATTTTTTGTTACCTCTGCAGCACATTACATAACTGTCGTGAGCAGTGCTTATGCTGATTTCAAACAACTTCCCTGAGTAAAAGTTGGCTATGAAATGGTTCTTCTATCTCAAAATAATGTGTCGATTTTGCGATGAGACTTTTCGCATGTTTTGGGGGACAATGACACATTTTTTCGCCCACTTTTGATACGCCTCAGACATGCACAGGCCACAGAACATGGCTGTTGAACGCCGCCGTTGCCTTCAGAGTGGTAGCGTCTGCGGTACAGTTCGGCCGTACTTCGCAGGCGGCCGTGCGCGCCGTTGCACAGCCTACGTGTTCCAGGCGGCAGCGGCAGCGCCGCCGTGTTCCAGGGGCCAGCGGGCGGGCGGCGGCGCGCGGCTTGGCGAGCTTTCTATGCAGGCCTCTGGCGGTGTGTTGGCATGGTTGGCTTTGACAAAATCAAGCTGGTGTAATTCGGTAAATAGATGGCAAATGCACTAATGGTATGTGTTTTACGCGCAAATTTGCCATTGATTGGGAGGGGCCAAGCACAAAGTTTGCTGGAGGGAGCCCACACCAACTTAATTGTAAAGTGTGAGCCTTAAACTTAGCTATTTCTTCCCGTCTTAGCTTTCGTTCTCTATTGCACGAATTCGTGACCTGTCCTCTTTTGAAAAGCTCACGCACTAGGCTCATGAAGTGCCTTCAGGACGGGACAGGTCATTATACAATCCCAGCGAGCCGTCTCGAGCCTGCTCGCGACTATTGAGACACGCACTACCGACTTCATCCACTACGACAGACCAGTTGGCTCCGTGCCAACTTCGCCAGCAGCGGTGGCTGGCTCGATTACTGGGTTTGTTCTATGACGGAAGTTAGGCGGAACTAGGCGGAAGTTTGGCGAAAGTTGAGTGGAAGTTAGGCGGAAGTTGAAAGGAAGTTGGGAGAGTCGAGTGGTGTGGTGGTAAACTAAGCGATGGAGTCTGGCTCGTGATTTGACCAGATGATTTACTGGGAGTGACTGCTTTGGAGCGCAGGCTGTTGGGGCGGTGCGGCTGCTCTTAACTGAAGCCAGTTGAGCTTGTGGGCGAATTTGGGTTGCTGGATGCTTTCCTTTTTATGTAGGGTGGGATAGTTTTAATGATTTTATTCAGGTTGTTCAGCTATTTTATGGCTTACTTTGCCATATCATTCAGATCAGTGTAGTCTTCTAAAACGAACGAATTAGTCTAAACACATTGTGTGCCATTCATTTGCAAATAGTTAGCCAAGTTTCTTGGAAATATCATTGTCTCATGCAAAATTAGCAAAATTGATATACCGTGTAATCCATCAGGACTAGGGATTTACGAACATCACGAATCGTGTGTGAGTGTAGGTGGGCACTTTGATGTCGTCTCGAGAGGCACCAATCCCACTAAAGAAGATATCTTTGCACATTTGGGCTCTTTTGTCTCTGCTAACTATTTGCGATCAGCAAGGTATCTATCACCGAACATAATCATATATGTTTGCCAAAAATGGCCGAAAATAGGGCGCTGTCACCCTTGTCCTTCGCCTATGATCAGAATATCGACTACTATCATAATACATGCAATTCGCTTGACCTCAGGCTGCAATCCATTGAATGTCTACTGCAGGCGAACCAGCTCAACAGAGCTACCATGTGTTTATAGCGTCAGGGATCATCCTACAGGGTGTTTTAAAACAACTGAAATTGTTATTTTGTCTCTTACGACAATAAATATTTGTCAAAACAAATAAAACAGCATATGCCTAAATAGAGGATTTCTGAACAAATTTGAAAATGTATGTTTCATTCCGATTGTTGGTATTTTGCATTCCAAAAAAGACATTTGAACATGGAAGACGATAAATCGTTTTTTAATGGCAAGGTATGGGCGAGAACTGAACAGTACTATGCCATAGAAAATTAATCATGATAAAATGCAACATTCAGAAACAACTAACCGTCGCGGAACAATGCACCAGACAGTGGGTACGGATAGCTTGAGCTATGATGCGACTCGGCGAAGTAAATTCGTTTATTTTCTGGACAGGAAAGGATCCCAGAAATACTTCACGGCTTTTACCGTGTTGTAAGGGTACGGCCGTCTGTCAGTAGTCACAACGCTGATCTTGGCGTGTCCCTTATTTACAACTATACGAATGATCAGACGTTTGAATCCCGTGTCCTTCGGAACATTTTTCGGATGGACTCCAAATTTATGTCGGGAATTCCTCCGGACAGCTGTATAACTTCTTACGGACACATATGCCAAGATAATCCATGTCTCTTGCTCATCAGTGAATGGGAATATCTTCCGAATTTGAACCATTAAAAAAATTGTTAATAAATAAACAAAAAAAAATGAAAAGAATAAATTGTTTTTGTAGATGGTGTAACAAGTATGGGGATTTCCGATTCCTATACATATGTGTCACGTGGTGAATCACGTGATTTAATATTGTAGCTGGTATCCTCACTTTTATAGCTGCTCCTGAACTCGCGTAGTACCTAAATGCGCTTTGCGCGGAAAGTCATTTTTTCGTTTATGAAGTTTGGAGGCTACTTTTTACAAACATCGCCAATATGCAGGATGAAACATATATTTTCCAATTTGTTCGGAAATTCTCTTTATAGGCATATGCTGTTTTATTAATTTTGACAACCATTTATCATTGTAATAGACCAATGACAAATTTCAGTTGTTTTGAAACACCCTGTAGCTATGATCTTATAAAGACTGATGAAATGAGCTTATGAAATCATAACCCACTTACGATCTTTTTCTTCGTGGGATCTTACTGAGCGCGCAGCACCAGGTTTAACAAACAGAATATTGCTTTCACACATTAACGGGTCACATATCTTTGGCTACCATGTGGGCAATATAAGGTACCCAACCTATTCATAACGAGTGGGAAAAAAATTCGGATTGCATCAAGTCCGCAGTCGCTGATGACGTCACGACTGGTGTTGGTCGTAAATTGGCAGTAGGGCAGCCATTTTGTCGGTTGTCAGCCGGCTGGCAGTTCTGTTTGTATTGGCTTACTGCTCTCCAGGTGGTCCAGCTGCTACAGAGCGGCGGCTGGTAAGCGACGGAGAGCAGCGTGGAAAATGAACACTCTCGCGCTGTGAGGTGGTGGCGGCTGAGTGATAGTTTCGGGGCGCTTCAGTTACAGGAAAATACACAAAGGTGATTTTGTTAAGTTGTAGGTACAATTTAATACGTAAAGGTACTCATTGCAGTATCATGGCATTACAAAAGTTTGAGGAAGATATTTATTGCTGCACAAAGCCCAACGTGTTTACCATCTTGGAAGCAAGAGTTTAGTTAAGTGGTCTCCAGTATGATGCATGGGAGACTATCCTAATATATTGTATTGTATTTCACTACTTAGGGCCATCCACGTCAAGAGACATAAAACATTAGGTACGTGGGGTTAACGGGCAAGTGACATTCATATTCAGAGACATACCGGATAAAGTGGAAATCGGTCACCTTCTGCACGTGGGCAAGTGCGTAAGACTTTTGCATCCTAAGATTGTAGACAAATAGACATACAATGGTACCTAAAGGGAAAAAAGTATCTCAGACAAAAAACATGGCTGCCACATATTTGGTCACATTGTCACGTGATTTGCACGACCGCAAGTTCTTTTTAAGGAGTTCCTTTGTAAATGAGCCGAGCCTCGGACCACGTAAACAACTAGCCGTTGATACGGGGAGGGGGTTGGACGGTAGCTCAGCTCAGCTGGCCATGCGCGGCGGGACTCTAACTCAGCTGTGTTTCTGTTTACCTTGGTCACTGGACCGCATTCCCTGGGCACTTTCATACCTGAGACCGGCATTGACGTGTCCGTCCCACTCTAACCCTGGACATCTCACGCCGCGAATAATTCAACATGTCTTCACCGCTCCGACGCGCTATTGTTTGAGTTGACGGTGACATTCGTCGTCGCTAAATTTAGCCGGCTGCGGCTGGGTTGAACGCCCCGAGTCGTGTGCCTGGGAGCGCCTCTGCCGTCCGCACGTGCCAAGCTGGCCGGGGCACCTCGGTCCCGGAGAGACGCTCGGCAGCGTAGCGGCGGCGCCGGGCAGCGCTAGGTGTGAGGACAGGTGGTGGTTGGAGTGTCGTGGTGTAGGACTGTGGACTGTGTACTGTGAGGGGAGGCTGTGAGTGGAGTGAGGGGAGGCTGCAAAGTGGAGTTGGTGGTGACGGTTGGGTAAATGTGAGGACAATTCGCCTGCTTTGTAAGGATATATATGATTGAGCGCTGGCTTCTGGTTCATTTATAGAAGTTGGATTGCCAGCTTGCAGTTATATTTTTAAACATGACTATTTCGTCATAGATTAACCCTATTTCCCGGCGTGGGGGTAGATACTGCCCCGGTAGTTTTTCGCCTGCCACTTGTTATACCATTAACCCTATTACTGTCGGGGGGGGGGGGGGAATCGGCATCCCTTGAGGTTTTTCGCGTACGGTCATTCATACTTCACTCAGAACTGCTTCAAACTACTGTCCTTTTCCTTAATTTCAATATGCGCATCGGGATGGTGTAACTTCTTTTTCCAATTGAATTAATTAGAGGGGGATCCAGGACATTTTTTAGGGTGCGTGTTTCGGGGCGCGTTTTGTGACACAAAAACTTTGCATGGTTAAAGCACTCATGGGAGAGAGATGTGTTGAGACTAAGTTTAGCAATACGACATCGGTAGATAAATTATTAGTTTTTTATTTCAAGATGGATCTGAAATTTCAAAATTTGTGATTCAAAAACATATTTTTTTTTAAATACATATTTTTTTTTTTTCACAAAAATGATGCAAAGTTTTTTTATTCGCTATTTTCAGGACGTTTCAAAAACCGGATTGTATGTGATCGAACATGCCAGAATTATACGCGTTTGAAGAGTTTTCAGGGTGATACTCTAGAATATTTAAATGAGCAGATGTCAGGTCAATGCTGACCTTCACAATATAGTATTCGGTGAAAAATTGAAAAGCGGGGATTACTTTGACATGACAAGAGGATCGCCAATTAATTTCAGTATCAGATGTCATCCTAGGGCCTTTTTGAATGAAGATGACAGAGGCTTGCACATGTTAAATATGACGGTGGTATAACGAAGTAGAGAGGGTGGGGAATGATGGCTAGTTATTTTTCAGTCAGTGACTTTGAGGTTTCAAGGTCAGCAAACACATTTTTTTAATCATAACTGTGAAAGGTCATCATGAGACTCAATGGTCTAAATGTTTTGCTCAGTCCGAATACGCGTCTTTTGATATGCTTTTTGACCGACTTACGTTCAATTGACTTGACCTTGCCTTGGACCGCGGGGTCAAATTTTCGATTTGACAAAGTTGATATGATTCGAACCGCAATGACGACAGAAACACGATGGTACCAAAATAAGTGTTGTATATATTTTCGATAAAAAGTTATTAACGAACAAACATTTGCTGAAAAGCAGGATTTTTTATTTTTGTTGACCTCTACAGTCCAAACCATTGACCTGAGGTCATTCCTGATGGCTCACGGGTGAAAGACAATAAAAATCGCTTTACAGTGATTTTGTAGGATTCCTCCTAGCTGCCATAGTTTCCGAAATAATGGCAAGGTTTCCTGAAAATATCATGTTTGTGACAAAATATTTTTGATGAGTCATTTGACCTTGAAGATAATATCAGAACATTCGTAGGAGAAGGAATTTGACAAAATAGAGTTATTGCGTACTTAGTCACACACCATGAGTTTCTATGTTTTTGCAATTGAAACTTATATGGCGCAGCGCGGGATATCTGAATGGGGGGCCGAATAAAGCCCACAGATTCGTATACTTTTCATCCCCTCAGGAATAGGGGTTAGCTAGCGTCATGAACACTTTAGTTTTTTATTTTCGTGGAATGTTGATTACGCGGGTTTTGTAAACAAATTGTGAAATAAATCGGATTGGCAGAGGATGGCCTCAGGCTGATGTTTTTAGGAGGGCGTTACGAATGCAGTTGTGCGGCGCATACTTCCTTCGTAGTTTGCGGTAGAATACGTGCATCAGAAATTATGTCATTGCTGTACAATATACACATCATACATACCCGGATTATGCATCATTTGGGACAGAAGACTTAGGTGCATAAAATGGGAGGCGATATCCTCTGTCAAATTAGGTCCAACTTCAAATAAGCGAGATGATAAAAGGCGTCCCGCACATGTTGCCCCACGTTATTTACTTGGATCGGTTTATGCGCGATATATTACATTTAACAAATTACAGAAAAAAATGCATTTGATTTTCCTATCGAATCAAACATTCACGAACAGCACATATTTGTAATACAAAATCACAAATTTTTCATCCTTGAATAGGGCGATGATTTTTTATTTTGGTACTTGTCCCATTTGTTGATTGAAGCCCCATACATTGGAAGCTCAAAAACGCTTTGGGCATGATAATCGGTAAAATCAAATGGCCGCAATGAACTAAAAAAAAATCCCTCTTGCCCCAATATGTGAGCAAAAAACGGGGTCAGAAATCTTGTCACGTCGAATCAAATGGTGTCTGTCCCATTAAAATCGGTTTGGTGTTTCTCGAAATATCTGGGGGGAAATCTGCCCCCACACATGTTAACGTAATTCTGGCCGCCCGCAGGGAATATGGTTAAATGCCGACATTCCCGTTATGTAACTCAATGCGGAATTAAGTCAGAATACCTAGTGCTGCTATTCCTTTTCGGTTTATATGCAAAGCTAACGTACGCATATTTTTGACCATGTAACTATACGCGTGGAATAATTTTCCCGAAAAGTATCTCCACTACTAAAGGATGTTAATTAAGGATCTAGTTAAAATGATGCATTTCACAAAATCCTTACATGTCTCATCAATTGTCATGCCTTTTTCACATCATCTTTCATTTTACAGTGATAAAAGCATAAATGTTGTTGCCAAATGCCAAGTAAGATTTAGCAGTACATAAGCCGCATTGTTTACCGACATTTCGCTCTAAAGTCATCCCAAAGGTGAGTCCCTGTTTTGGTGATGGTTTGTCCAATATCGGACATCCAATCGGCCCACTTTTTCGGGCATCACTTCGCATGCGTCGATAATGCCCACGCTGGCTGTTGTACGTCCGAGGCACAGCACTCACACTTTCCCACCTTCTTTCTTTGTCGCTCCTACCCGTCGCCCTAACATTGCCCCTTACCTTCTATATAACCCTCCTACCACTGCTCCGACTCCTGTCTGCATCGGTCTCTGAGTCCCTCACTGGGACGCACATCGCCAGTATAGCAGCACTGCACAGCGGGTCAGAATGCTGATCATCACACCGGCACGGCACAGCAAGGAGCACGCCAGCAGAGCACGACCGCAAAGCACAGAACGGTACGGCGGACATAGCGAGCCTGGCTTAGCGATGGTGGCGCAACCTGGTTCCCTGGCGGCTGACGCCGAACTCTCTGGGCTGGTTGTGGTGGTCGACGGTTGTTTGGGCGACGTCGCTTGGCCTTTGGTGACGGTTGGCTATTGAACGCCTCCCAGGGAGGACATGTCGACAGGCACTGTTGGTCTGTTGTCGGTTTTGCACTGTTGGCTGATGGTGGTGGTCGGGTTTGTTCTCTCTACGTCACTGATTCGTCTTTCAAAATCACACGACGGCTCGCTAAAGGTGAACGCCTGCGATAGAAGTTTGGAGCAGCTGAAGGCAGCTATGATGCATGGCGATCACCAGTTCGCTTCAGACCACGGCACTGGGATCTGGTTTTGCACTGCATATCTGCTTTAGAGTTGTGCCCACATGGTGAAGGTTTGCAAGCTTCGTCTCCACCGCAAGACTGTCGCTCTGGCACACACATATCACTCACGGCTACCCAATCAAGGCTTGGATGGCTGGCAAAATGAAGCTGATGTTGATTGTGGATTATTGATTTATTTCATTAATGACTGAAGATATTCGCTTGGTGAGTCCGTCTGCAGTTTTGCTTTAAGATCGTCCTTTATTGGTAATGCTATTGTTCCTCGAACGACTGAGATGGACAAAGGCTGAANGCATCAAACATTTATCGTTATTCAACCAAAAATGGCATGACATGACGTCATCAAAACGTTATTATTTCCCAAAGTTCTCAATTTTTTATGATTTTTTTTAGGAAGACGTCAAATTGATGATGGATAAGGTACTGAAAGTTTGACGTCGTTATCTCTTACCGTTTTAAAGTTATTGCGGAAATACGTGAGGGGGGTAATATTTACCCCCCCTACGCCGCGCGGGTTAACGTCAGAGCAGATAGACTGGCAAATGATACATGTTCAAACTCATTACAGCCTGTAGAACAATCTCCAACTGATAGGTGAACCTCATGCTGTTGATATAAGCAGCAATCAACAGTGATAGTGAGTCGTTCTCAATAGCTGCAGTACGGCTCACCTCCCCCGCTTCCATGAACGCCCGATCGACCATCGCGACCCGCCTGCGCAGCGCCGACCGCCGCCAACACCCTCTACCGATCTGTGTTTTGTCAAATTGTTGGCAAACCTTGCGTTGAAATGTTAAATTTCGAGTTCAGATGGTTGGCCCAGTCCTCCACAAAGACACGGAACGAGACCCATGTAAGAGACAAAGCGCCAGAAAGGGTCCAAATTTCAATGAGTTTAACGGGGTATCTTTACATTATATTTAGCCTCTAACCAAGCGTGATGTGCTGGCTCTGCTTTTGTAAGCGAGTTGTGTTTGGGGGTGGAAGTTGACATTGGCTACCGAATGGCGTTGAAATTGATCTGCTCTGACAGTTCGTTTCAAAGATATCGCTTTGCCGAGCTTGATTCTAGTCGCCATCTTGTAAATCAAATCCATATAATTCATAACATTACTGACCGACTTCCATTTTTATAGTCAAACAATCTGCAATTGTGTTTCTGTAAATGTCGCACAAATACCACCACCCTGCGCTGCTTCGTTTCCGATAAATTTACAACTCACTTTTTGAGAAGAGGTCTACAAAAGTGCTACCCCTCAAGCAGGGCCTCGTCTAAGGAATTTTCACTGGTGGGGGGGGGGGGCGATTCGAGGAAAAATGCTTATTGCATATGGTTTAGCGCAGGCACGTAGCCAGGATTTTTCTCAGGAGGGGGCACGTCAGTGGTAGAATCATATTTTGCTCCTCAGCAAAATGCTGTTGACCGAGGGGAGGTAAGTTCAGGTCGTCAGCAGAATCACATTTAATCTACTGCAAATTTGTTTTCTTTAGGAGGGGGGCATGACACCCAAGCCTCCTTATTTTAAGCTACGTCCCTCCCCGGTACCTCTATTCATGCATAGCTACGAACGCATGTTAAGTGTGGCAATGGCACAAATACCATAGTGTAACACATAAATAAAATAGTTTAATAATATAATAGTTTAGATAAATACAAATGTTCAATATATTTGCGGCCATCATCGAAGGTCCAAACCTGTAATGTCGATTTTTGAAAACAATTGGCGAACCGATAGAAACGTAGCAAAGGGATCTAACGGCACCATAGCTTTACCAAGTACATCTAAATTGGTCAAAACGGAAGATCTAAAGCGGCTTTACCAGGGAACAAATTTTGCTTTTAAGCAGTTCTTAACCAGGGCTTGCGAAAGCCTTGTAAGTGTAGTGCAAGGGGAGGCATCCGACGTCCCCCTCCCCCACACACACAAAATGGTTAATAATGGGAATTAGGTAGAATCACAATGCTTTAGGAAATCTTCGTCTAAATTCATGTCAAAAATGGCCACTCTGCTCAGTTTCCAAAACGGTGAAATATGGTTTTGACAATAAAACTTCTTTGGAGGTGGTGGCATTTTTGACGTGACTGGTGAATCTACTGAGATAACCCTATTAAAATAATGCAAACTCTTGAGGAAAATGGGGGCGTGCCCAAACCAGCTCCAATCATAATGATCGTGTCGGTAAAATCCTGGTAACGCAGTTAAAATTTATTCGTCGATATGGCGGGTGAAATAAGTTATTTAATCGAAATATGGCTTGAAGGGCCTAAAGACCTTGTGGGGGGCTGGAGGGCCACCAGAAGAGACAAAATGGTTAAAACTTTACTAAGGAGAGAAATATTGCTTCGCCGATATTCCCCCATTCTTAACCCAATTACTGTCGGGAGGAGGCCGAATCGGCCCCCCTTGAGGTTTTTCGCGTACGGGTCATTCATACTCAACTCAGAATCTCAACTTGCTGACTTTTCCTTAACATTTCATTGGCATCGAATGGTGTACTTTTTTTCCATGAATTATTAGGAGGGGGTCCAGGACAGTTTTTATGGGGGCGTGTTCGGCGTTTGAACACAGAATATTTGCATGGTTAAGCACTCATGGAGAGTTGTGTGTTAAAGAGAAGTGTTAGCAAAACAGACCTCGGTAGAGATGATTGTTTTTTCAGATGGCTATCTGCGAAATTTCAAATTTTGAATTTTGAAGATCCAATTTTTGAAAAACTTATTTTTTCCATGATGCAAGTTTTTTTTATTTTCAAGACGTTTCAAAAAACCGGATTGTTCATGTGAGGAAAATGCATGCCAAAATAATATGTGATGAAAGTTTTTAGGGTGATATCTAAATATTTAATGACCTGATGTCAGGTCAAATGCTAACCTTCCAATATAAGTATATGGCGAAAAAATGAAAAACGAGGGTTTAATACATTGCATTAATCCAATTAACTCAGTATCATGTCATCTTAGGCCCTTCTTGATGAAAAGGATGAAATTTTTAGTAAGTGACCTTTTTAAAGGTCATTCAAGGTCACCAAAACCTTTTTATCAATACCTCGTGACAAGAACATCATAGAGACTCACAAATGGTTTTAAAATGTTTGTCTCGTCAATACGCGTCTTTTGATATGCATTTTGACCGATTTAAGTCACCTTGACCTTGACCTTGACCCGGGGTCAAAAATTTCGATATGAACAAAGTTGATATGATTCGAACCGCTATAACGAAGAAAACTACGATGGTACCAAAATTATTGCTTTAATAATACTTTATATTAGTTTATTAGCGACATACATTGCTGAAAAACAGTTTTTGTTTACATTTGTTGACCTCTACAGTCCAAACCATTGAGCCGAAGGTCATTTTCTGATGCCTTGCGGGTGAAAGACAATTAAAACCGCTTTACAGGCGATTTGTCGGATTCCTCCTAGCTGCCATACGTTTCCCGAGATAATGGCAAGGTTTTCCTGAAAATATCATGTTTTGACAAAAATAAATTTTGATGACGTCATTTGACCTTGAAGATAATGAACGCCAAGGCCCAAATTTGACAAAATAGAGTCATTATCGACCTTAGTCACACACCAAGTTTCATGTTTCTAAGCTGTTATGGCAGCGGAGATGCTGAAGGGGAAAGGGGCCGAATAAGCCCCCCCGACGGATTCGTATACCTTTTCATCCTCCAGGAATAGGGTAACTCATGAATCTTCAAACTTGCTGGCTTTCCCTAACATTTCATTGCGCATCGAATGATGTACTTTTTCAAAATTGAATTATTAGGAGGGTCCAGGACAGTTTTTAGGGGGCATGTTTCGGCCGTTTGACACAAAATCTGTGCATGGTTAAGCACTCATGGAGAGTTGTGTGTTGAAATAGAAGTGTTAGCAAAACAGACATGGTAGAGAATTTGAATTGTTCTTAGATGGCTTGTCCTCGAAATTTCAAAATTTTGAAAATTTGAAATACATTTTTTAACTTATTTTTTTAACAAATGATGCAAGTTTTTTAATTTTCAAGACGTTTTCAAAAAACCGGATTGTTGTGAGAGAAAACATGCCAAATACATATGTGTTGAAAGTTTCCCAGGGTGATATCTAAATATTTTGATGACCTGATGTCAGTAAATGCTAACCTTCCAATATAAGCATATGATGAAAAATGAAAAACGAGGGTTTAATGCATTGCATCAATCCAATTATTTCAGTTTCATGTCATCTTAGGCCCTTCTTGATGAAAANTAACACATTTTTTCGCAAATTAGTCCATCGTGAAAGCGGATACAACTAAAACATTTCAAAACATTTTAAAAAATGTAAAACATTTCGCGCAAAATAAGCCATCGTGAAAACGGCTAGTATGTGTTTCGGCGTGCAACGTGTGTCGTGCGTACTGCGAGTGCCGAGTAGCCGACCAAATGAAACAATTGTATTATAGTCAAATTATTTTAAGTTGAATGTTGAGTAACTGGAGCCTTTTCGAAAATAGCACGCGCTATGCGCAAGTTATTACATGAGATACTGGAGCGGCCAAGAGTGATGCACACTGGTGTAGCATTGAGTGAATGTTGGTCAATATGAACAAATCATTGTGTTGCCTTGGGGAGAAAGCTGATTTACTGAAGTCAAATATTATGGCTAAAATATTAGTAGATTAACTTGTTTTGCGCGCGCTATTTTCAAGAAGACACCAGCCGCTAAGTCGACGTACAAAAACGGACATCATATTTGACCATCATTCACGCAATGCTAAACCAGAGTACGTCACTCTTGGCCGCTCCAGTATTTCAAGTAATAACTTGCGTATAGCGCGTGCTATTTTCGAAAAGGCTCCAGTTACTCAACATTCAACTTCAAATAATTTGACTATATGTATGTTCCTACTTTTCCACCGGTGATGGACGTAAATTGACTGAGGAGTCGGCGGGCCCTTAAACTCCAATAAACAAACAACTTTTCCACCTGTGAGGTGAAGCTAACGCATAAGCACGGAAATTGACTCTAATTCCATCGCTTTTATGCTTGGAAGTTTGAAAATGCTCTGCTATGTCACCGCAATAAACTCATCTGAATTTCATTCGGGCTTCTGCCCATAGCGAGACGGTAACTGTCACATGTTGCTGTCATCCGTCGCCTTTCCACGGTAACGGGTAACCTTCGCAGACCTGAACTCGTGGACCAAGGACAGTTTATCAATGGCGCCAGGGACTGTAAGAGCCTCGGGCGTGGTGCTTATTCGTGTGTCACTGCCGAAGTTTCTCTCTCCGAGTGCCGGTGGCATTTGGAGTTGGCGGGCGGGCCTCCCTCATGGCGCCAACTTGGTGTGTGCCGACGCCGTATCTCGTGTGGCTGGCGGTCGTAGTCGGGCCGTGATGACCTCCGGAGCCGCTCACGGGTGATAGTCAGCACCTTGGCAGGCGTGTCGACCTCACGTCGTCTGCCGACACAGCGATGAACGACTCGTCTTCAGAGGCTCTGTCGAACGACAGCCGTAATAAGGTGGCATGGAGACATCATGCAAAGCGCGCTTTACGGGGTGTCGGGTGTGGCGGCTGCATAATCTCCCGCTGGCGCGTCGGGCCGGGCTGGACGCCGGAGATCGGAGCGAGCGGTCCGTACACCGCCGCCGCCGGACCGCCGGACCGCCACCTCCGGACCGCCGGACCGCCGCCTCCGGACCGCTGCTGCAGGACCGCCGCTGGACAGCTCCGCTTAATACACATCAAAATGCGCCAGATTCGTCACAGGGCTGCATGTCTCGGGGTCAGACTTCACTATTGTGACCATTCAGCACCGTATGACCGATACTGGCAAATGTTATGTGGAGTGTGGGGGGGGGCACCGGATACCCTGGAGGCATGGGTTCTGACGAGGCGTCCGTTGGCATGTGCCCACCACTGCTGCTGCGCCTGCTGCTACTTATTCAAGTCCTGGTCGATCATCTATAGACCAGATTCGCCTTTTTGGCATACAATTGTCAGGCGTACCGTCTGTGGGTTAGGGGGAGGGGACAAAACTGCCCACCTGGGGGGTCACTTTGACCCCCCTGAGTTTTTTTCGGAGATAGCGAGGAAACGGCGGCGCCGCCAAATTTGATACAGCTATTTGGGCATCAATTACCCACACCTTGTGAAAAGTTGTTGACCTTGAGGTCATGTCAGGTCAGGTCACCAAGGTCCATGTCAAGTGACCTCACCTCTCAAAAATGTTCATGCTCGTGCCAAACCCACAATCTTTGCCCGATATATTTGAAATTTGCAGAATTTTATGAGGTCATAAATACCTACAATTATTTTGTCTAAGATTTGTGTATCGGTTATCTAAGGTCAATTAAATTTTCTGACCTCCCATACGTGAATGGGAAAATATAAAAATGTTTCCTCTTCAGAGTATACGCATTGGGTCAGGTCAATTCTTTCAGAATCATGTATTTTAGCTTATCTTGATGACCCATGTGTAATTGTTGCTCAGCGACCTCTGCAAGGTCATATCAGGTCATCGGCAATGTTTTGCTAATAACTTTCGATATAACAAAGATAGTGACGAGCGGATGACACCATTGTGTTTGTCTCATCAAGCCGCGTCTCCCCTAATGCAATATGACTTACCTGGGTCGCCAAATGACCCTGATCTGAGGTCAAATTTTGAAATTGACCTTACCTGGTCACCATTGATATTTGTAAAGCTCCTCGGCGAGACAAACATGATGGTGTTACAATCATTGCTTTATCTGTATTATTTGAAAAGATATTGGATATAAATGCATTTTTGACCTTTGATGACCTCTGGAGCCTAAACTAATTAACTGAGCTAAAATTATAGGACACGCTGGCTATTTCATTTTTCAAGAGCATTCGATTGTTTGCTTGCTTTTTTGTTTGTTCCTAGCTATATCATAGTTGCGGAGATATTTGTGGTGTTCAAAGCTAAGTTTTATTACTATAAAATTTCAACCTTTGATGACCTCTGTTGACCTCAATATTGACCTGAGCTAAAAAAATACCTGAAGTAACTTCGAATATGCATGTCGAGAGCTTTCAAACGTCTGTTAATGCGTCTTTCTACCCCTTTAGTTTTCGGGTTAGACGGGGAGTCATTTTGCCCCCCCCCCCATTCGCCCCACCATGGCGAAGTTGTTTCTGAGGGCCGCCAGGGCGCCGTGTTACCCTCTCCGGTTTTTCGACGATAGCGGAAAAACGGTGGCGCGCAGTGCCGCCGTTTTCGCATACCTGTTCGAAAATGAACTACCCACATTATGTAAAATGATTGGCCTCGGGTCATTTTAGGTCAGGTCACCAGACCAGTTCACGTGATGACCTCACGTTCAAAAATTGTTTGGTGGTATGCAGACACAGTTTTGAAGTGATCGGTTTCAAACTAGCAGGATGTCATAAGGTCATAGATACCTACAATTTGTTTATCTCGGATTTATTATATCGGTGACCTAAGGTCAGGGTCAATTTGTGTGACCACCAACACTTATTTGTCAATAACTATCGACATAATGAAGATGAGACGTGAAAATATTACCAGTGTGTTTGTCTCGTCAAGACACGTCTCGCAATATTCAACATGACCTACTTGGGTCACCACTTGACCTTGACCTCAGGTCAAATTCCCAGTTAACCTCATCTGTGAAAATGATATTGATCTCAGTCGCCTGGACGAGAAGAACA
Source organism: Semibalanus balanoides (assembly GCA_014673585.1). NCBI lineage: Eukaryota > Metazoa > Arthropoda > Thecostraca > Balanomorpha > Balanidae > Semibalanus > Semibalanus balanoides. Next base: position 53,778 of record VOPJ01004707.1, read on the forward strand.
TGATGGCGTCAAAAGAACTACTTTATCTTTATTTGTTAAAAATTTATTCGCAAAACACTTTTTGCAACAAAAAAATGACATTTAATGACCACTGTAGGCTAAAATACTCACCTGAACTCAAATTTGAGGACACTTGTGTCTATTATAAATTTAAAGAGCTTTCGACTTTTTTTGTCTTTGTTTTGTTTTGTTTTGTTTTTTTGCTTCTAGCTATCATAGTTTCCGAGATAATTGCAGTTATCTGGAGCGAAATTCTAAATCTGGAAAATCTGACCTTTGATGACCTCTGGTGACCTTGACATTAACCTGACCTAAAACAGAACGCCCCCTCCAGGGCGTGTGATTCTCAGAGGCCCTCCAGGGTGTGTGTTAATGATCCGCTGCAATGTGATATGCCATCATCGTAGGCGGGATCATTTCGGCACTGGCCGCCACAATTTCCGATTTTGCCGTCGACACGCGAGACTCGCATGCCTCGTTATAACTCAGAGAGTAGGCGATAGGTCCACTGACAAGTCATCAAAACACGATAATGTCCTGTGTCGGACAGGATGTGGCCACATTCATCGTTGTTTCATGATGACATCGCTCCGTACGACACGGATGCCTCGAATTCAGAATTCAGAATGATGACTAGGCTAATACTATTACCGTGTTTTACACTTGTACATTAGCCTAGCGTCTAAAATTATCACTCGCAGTGAGAACATATGTATAATAGTGAAGACTGTAGGTTTTCTTGTTATTAATTGTATAAGAGTAGCTGACAATATGTTCGACTATTTAATTTTGTATCAGTTATCACTGTCCTGTAATAAATACAACCGTGAGGTTCTTAATTCTTCCCATCCTTTGAAGCATTGCTGCTAGTTGACAAAATTTTGGTGCTGAGTGTCTATGTTCAGTGTGTTTTGGTGATGTACCTTCATGATCTGATAAACGGAAAAAGGAAATTCTGGATTTGGGAATATTATTGCAATGGTGGTATCCATATCTCGTTTGAAATGGTATTTACCAACATTATATCCGTGCTCTTTTGTTATCTCTTGTTGGCGTTATGCATGTTTGTTATTAAATATGTTTCAGAATTATTTATATAATGTGTTACGTTACATGATATATATATGTATATATATATATATATATATATATATGATATATATATATATATATATATATATATATGTATATGTAACACATAATAGACACAGAATTAACCGTAAAATTACTTCGAAAATGTGAATGGCATGATTTGTGTCATTTGGCTTAGCAGATTGGGGGAGCGCATGATACAAAATTTCCACATTGTCTGGACACTTCCAGTTTGTTATCCTCGATGCTCTCGGCAGTATGTCCCTGTCGTATTTTCACGCCGACGGTGTGCCAGCAAACAGCACTGTTTGCAGCTGTTTGCTCCTGCTTACAGCGTGCTGTGCGTCCGATATAAGCCGCTGAGCTGGCCGCGGTTTCAGCGTGTTGTCTGATATGGCACCAGAGGTGGCCGGCTTACGATACCGCCCTGCGTTAGAGACCAGCACTGGCGCCCGTTCCCGACGCTCAATCAGACGGCGCGGACCGTTCCATCTGCCGGCGGCCGGGGTCTGAGGGCCGTATACGGCCCGTGTGCCGCGCCCTCAGGCTGCCCCAGCCGGCCAATAGTACACAGAGCGGCCGGCGCTCATCCAATATTCACCCAGCGACCGCCAGCCTCTCTCGCGGCCTGCTTTCATTCACGCCTACACACGCCTACACACGAACACACAGATGGAGAGATGCACGTGGCATCTAAATCAGCGGCGCCTTTCAGTCCAAGGAGTGGGTGTCCTTTCAGGTCTGAATGCTTCGTTGATAGTTGGTAATTTAACTATCTATCATTCTGCTCGTTGTAGGTATCGGCATTTTTGGGACATCTCAGGATAGGTGTCATGTTTGAATACGGATGTTAATGACGGTATCAGAAAAAACGCGGCTCACCGCATGTGCCATGTGCCTAACTAGTGGTATTCACTATTACGGTATTCACTATTACAGAGCCCACTGCAAACGTATTGTAGTGGTGTAGCATGGCAAACATACCTCGGTTTAACCCGGCATTGGCTGGTGTCTCAGCCGAACGCCATTGGCTGAGGGGCTATTCGCCCCCCCCCCCCGTTATCTTCCGAACCAATAACCGCAGCGAGACGCGCAAGCCGGCAATACGAAAAGCTCCTCCATGGACCACTTTATAGCACACCACGGACATTTCCAAATAATTTCACCATTGTCCAAGTAGCTTCAGGTCAAGGGTCAAATATAAGATATTTGAGTTTTAATGCCATACTTTCCATCAAAAAGCCTTTGATTGAGATATTATCGCACACGGTGCTCTCGGAGGTATGATGCATCTCCCGTTTAAGCTTAAGTGAAATTGTAAGCAAAGGTCAAGGTCAAGATCAGGTCAAATCAGGTCACTATTGGCAAGAGGTCATGCAACACATGCTGTATGGGTTATCATACGCATACAATTCGATTGTAGCAGCCATTTGCACACCTGACCCGTTATAAGATGAAGGTCAGGTCAAGACAGGTCAAAATTTGAAATGGATAATTATCAATACAAACTGCATGTTACATTATCAGTTTGGTCTCAGAAATACAGGGGTGCCTTCCATTTTTCTGTATCTGGTTAAAAGCGTACCTTCAAAAAATGACGTCATGAGGTACTCATACTTCGGGAGCAATCAGTGATTCAAAAATACAGATATTGCTTTGGAATTTGGCTTGGGTATTGTACATATGTGGTTTTCATACATATTTTCCGTATTTTTGAAAATAATAAGAAAATATATTTTGAAGGCATTTTCCCAATATTTTTATTTTATTTTTGAGGGTCATTAGCACTGATACGTGACCTTGTAGTCGTTACCGTGTTTCGCAGCTTTGGCGTATCGCGGTCTCGACTTCCCCTCCCGTGCCGTCGTCTGTTTTTGCTCTGCCCCCGAGGTCCGTCCTGTACCTGAAAGACTTGCGAGGCTAGCCCCGACGAGCAAATACGTGAGGAGGAGACTGTGGAGGACGTGACTGAGGGTGGTGTTGGGGCGTTGTTAGGTGGTGGGGGGGGGGGGAATTTTGCACCAGCCCGTCGTGCGTCGGCTGGTCCCGTGCGCAGTTTGGCCGTTTGGTTAACGGAAACAGAATGGCTTTATCTGACGGCGTTGCCAGGGCGGAATAATGGTAAGTTTTTTGGGTGACGTGCGAATGGTTTTCATACATATTTTCCGTATTTTTAAAAATAATAAGAAAATATATTTTGTAGGTATTTTCCCAATATATTTTTTTTTATTTTTGAGGGTCAAAAATAAATCCGATATTTGTTTTGTACCCCTGTCATTTGCTATCTTTTGACGATTTTGTATTGCATTTTGCTTTAGGAATGGCCTTTGTACAGCCTGATAGAGTCGAGCTGATATTTGCGTCAAAGTCGTGTGTAGTGACGTCACTTAATTTGATATAACTCGAGAGAAAAAAATGCACTGAAGACGTCAAATTGATGTGGTGGGATAAGGTACCCGAAGTTTCGCGTTGATAGCGCTGTTGTTTTTGAGCTATTGTGAAAATCCCTGTGGGGGCGTTTTTCGCCCCCCCCCCCAGCCAATGGCGGGTTGATGGCATACGGCGCCATTCAGATGACATGATCATTGATCACTGATAGCAAATCCGAACGAGTGATAGGACGAGGAGTAGCGGCCTTCCTTGTGCGTGCACTGCTGTCGGCCGACCCGTCGTGCGTCGGCGCCCTGCGGCACAGCCTACCCGGGAGGCGGCCACTTGTAACTCGCCGAGGCTGGGCGCTGAGTACCGACCCACACTTTTTGTTCACCAAACAAAAATACCTCCAGACCTAGCATTTACCCTTGTGGCCTTATGTGTCCACATGATCCACTTACTGTGAGCAACCCCCGCGGCACTATTGTTTTCGCTCGGATAGTCTATGTTTATACAGCTTCTGTTGCTCTACCATGTCTTGCTCCTTAGCCTGGAGAGCCGGCTAATCCAATGTAGGTACTCTACGCAGCTGTGCCGGGGTGACATTTGGCGTGGCGTCGACTACGTCCACGAACGCCATTCCTCGGACGTAGACGGCAAGTAGTGCTGATAACGTCGCCCTATTGAGGGAACCCACTCTAACCGCCGCACGCAATCGTCATGGCCGTTTGCGAATATTATTGTATGCGTTCCTGCTGGGCGCACAAATGAGTCTCGGATTACCGTCATACCCGGTGGTGGGGAACAGACATGTGCTCGGATCCCAGAAGCCTCAAATTTGGAATCAAGGTTCTGACAACGATAACGGCAACGCAGCACTAATATGCGCTGTAACTGCTAGCGTCCGGATCCCTCTCTATTGCCTAAGCCTGTTTGGTTTGTTTGGCTATCAAATACGTTCGAAAATAGCCTGAGATCCACTTTGGATCCCTGAACCTCGGATCCATGATCCCGAAGGATCTTGGGCGCATTTCGCGGTGTTCTGATACTCGATTGACCGAAAAAACTTGCACGTGAAAAGTCAGCAGCGGAGGCAATAGTTTGCAATGTGCGAAAGTGCTATAGCATATCACCCGTCGCCACAATACTCATTTAAAGGCCAAAACGCCTGGGGGAATGGAACATGTCTGGTGGGGAATGGGGATAGCGTCCATGATGTGGCTGGAGGCGCCACGTGCATCTGCCCTGGCGCTCGCGGTAGCGCATGGGTAGCGCATGGGCGCGCCATCGTAGTCGCGACGCAATTAAAGGCAACATAATCATCATTGACACCCGGCGGCGCGACACGATCACTTTATACGGTAGACCAGCCGCGGGGCCGGCGTAGTAGCGCCGTGACTGACAATGCAAGAACTGATATCGGATTTTGTTATCTTGAAAATGATAATTGTATTGTGTTCTTAACCCGCCATTGGCTGGGGGGCGAAAAATGCCCCCCCCCCTTCAGGGATTTTCACAATAGCTCACAAACAAACAGCGGTATCAACGCGAAACTTCAAGTACCTTATCCTACATCAATTTGACGTCTCCAGTGCATTTTTTGTTTAATTCGTCGAAAATTGTTCGAGTTATATCGAACTTAGTGACGTCACTACACACGACTTGGGCGCAAATATCATCGAAGCTCAACCAGGCTGTACAAAGACCATTCTTAATGGGAGTGTGCGCTACACTTTGGAAATGTCGAATATTATGTTATTACAGGTATTAGAAGCTACTGTTTTGATTATTGTGTACGATAAAATTCACGTCTGTGAGCCCCTAGGTGTTTTACTTATTTTCTAGGTTTTGCCATTTGTATGTTTTCAAAACTCAAAAACATCGTCCCACTATATATACTAGGTGCCGAAATGTACCTAATACGGCGCCCTGGCCAGAGTAACAATTATGTTTGCGAGCGTTGTAAATTTAGAGCAATGGCTGTCTAGTGCGAAAGCTCTCCTGGCGACCTAAGTTTGATAATTATATATTCTGGCCAGTAATGTGGAGGCGGACTTTGGAATATCTCAGCAACTAGTGGAATTCTGGGGAAATGAACGTCATATGGCTTAATTCAGAAAAATTCTGTTTCTATCAGACTAGTGTCTAACACTCTTACATGACCAATGTGAGTAGGCACACTCCCTTAACAATGCAATTACAAACGTCAAAGATAGCAATAATGATAGAGGTTAAAAATGACATCCGATTTTTTAACAAATTTGATTTTGACCCCCTCCCAAAAAAAATCATATATATATATATTATATTATATTTATATATATATTATATATATACTCTTTTCTTATTTTTTGTGATAATGAGCTCGGAAATCAGTTCTCTTCAACTAACAACGAGAGAAAACAGACAGTATCATACGAAGTACTTGAGCCCTGAACAAAAGATAACAATGTAAACTTTCGGGTGTTGTTCAATCAAACTTGTATATATATATATATTCAATAATATATATATATATATATATTTATATATATATATATATATAGATTCTTTTTTTATTGAAAAAATTCCCACAAAATCGAACATTTGTAATATTTTCAAAAAACGGAAGATATGTAAGAGAACCACATATGTACAATACCCAACCGAATTTCAAAGCAATATCTGTATTTTTGAATCACTGATTGCTTCCCAAGTATGATTATCTCATGACGTATTTATTTAAAGTACATTTTGGGGGCTTTATCGACCAGAGACATAAAAATAAATGGTACCACTGTATTGCTGAGACAAACCTGAATGATAATAATACATTTTGTATTTATATCTATTTTCATTTTTGACCTTTTGTGACCTGACATTGACCTTATATCGGGTCAGGTGTACAAATGGCTGCTATAATCGAGTTATTTGCGTAAGATAACCCTTAAAACATGTGTCGCATAATCTCTTGCAAATAGTGACTTGATTTGACCTGATCTTGACCTTTGCTTACAATTTCACTTTTGCTTATACGGGAGATGCACCATACCGTTTAGAGCACTTCGTGCGATAATAGTCTCAATATACGGCTTTGGATGGGAAGTATGGCCCAAAAACTCAAATAGTCTACATTTTGACCTATTGACTGTGGACTGTGATCAGATGATTTATTTATGAAAATTCTAGTACGCTTTAGAGTTTTATCTCATTGAGAGCTTTCGATTGCCAAGTCTTTGGTTCCTCCGCTGCGTTATTGGTTCGGGAGATAACGGGTGGCGTTTTTCGCCCCCCCCCCCACCAATGCCTGTTAAGCTAAGTACGTTTCGATAATGTTGTCTTTCACTGTTCTTAAAGGAATAGTTTCACCTTTAAGCATTGGTTTTGAGTTGAGATACCAACGTTGTGGCGGCATGCTCGGAAAATTGACTTGTGACGTCTTTCACATTTTTTAAAACAGAAACCCTCTTTTATTTATTTAATATCACCCTAAAGTCCGGGACCGTCAGGGTAACCGGTAAACTCCAATGCGCTGATTGATTATTTTTGCTGATATGGCGCATGATTGTGCACGTAGAGATGACGTAGAGACCTTTGGGAAAGTGTTTGATAGAAACGCAATGAGTTGCTGGACTGGAACAAGAACAATATTGTTTTCAAGTACCCTGTCATTCTCCTGATGCAAGAGATAAAGCTGTTGTGAGGTATTATCGTGATTTGAAATTGCTTCAATTCGTCTATAAAACGTTTATTGCCTCTTAGCGACATTGCTCAGCGAAATTATTCAAAGCACGCGGCTGTACCTAGTCCTTACAGATGGGCTCGAGAATCCGTCTTCCATTCTTGCTTGCTTCCTGCGTGCAATGGGTTTCAAGGAATATACTCTTCCGTTTCACTGCACTGATTATCGCAAAAAGAATACACTGATAATATTTGTCCGTAAAATGAACTACATGGTATCTACGGCTAAGTTGAAATATTCAACACTACTTCAACGTCCATAGATGAACCGACGGAAACGTTCTTCTTGGATAAACACAAATAACGGCACAAGAATATTGTATCTTTGCCGTCTTTGTTTTAAATCTATGTTGACTTCGCCTTAATGGTATTATTCCCGTGGCGATTATGTCCAAATAAATATATGAATAAGTCACGTGATTTGACTTCGAATTAATCATCCGTGGTTTCTAAAAGCATTTGCATTTTTCTCGCTATCTTCAACAAGTATATAGCAAGTACTGGTCTTGTAATGTAGCCACGGATCCCTTCCAAATCGATGAACGTTTGATTGACATATGTGCTTCTAAAGCAAGCTGATTTGCAATTACTTGAGGATAATATGAATTTATCACTCAATATTTTGAATTTTTAATTTGCTTTTTCCGCGTAAAATATGGTTTCTTTGACTACATAATAATATGATACTGTAATTTCTTGCTTCTCTTCATTCATTTCTGTATTTTTTCTTCGTTTTTTTTCAGGTGAAGCTTTTCCCTTTAAACTTTTTTCAAGGTGAACTTTTCCCTTTAAACGAGTTCAGTGATAAGAGCCATTCGCTAAGCAGGTCTTTGTATTCACTCAACCCCATCCAATCGGGTGAGATTTCTGTTCATCGGCAAAGTTGTCGAGTTGAGAAAGGTTAACGTACTGCCAGAACTCAGCACGGACCGGCTCCAGCCCGCCCACTGACGTCTGAGCATGGGTCAGCGTTACCACCGACCGTGGCTCGTCCCAGTGGGAGGAAGTCAGGGCAGATTGGGTTCAGTTTCACTGGAACATACCCTACAGGACGTAACCTGTTCTGGAGTCGCCTACGATGCGTATGCTGTGAAACTGACTACACCATTGAGTGCACAATTACAAGTTTGGAAACGTCGCCATGTTTAGAAGCTTGACTCAGTTATTTAATACGTTAGCGGATCCAGGGGGCATTAAGGGCAAAAGCTCCCCCCTCCCAGGAACATGGCGGCATTAAATACAAGCATCCCCCCACACACACACACACACGCACACCTGCGTCTTCTTGCATTGTCTGTAAGAAATGATAACTAAGAAGAAAACTCTTCTCCCCCGGTCATCGATTGTTTTGCACTGAGGAGCAGACACCACCCCGCGGTCAACGACTCTTCGCACAGTTGACACCCCTCCCCCCGCCGATCAAAACAGAACTTTTGCTGATGAAAACTGAGCAAATGTCCCCCTCCCCCCCCCCCCCCACACACACACAAACCGAACCCAAGATCCGCCAGTGATTGAATGCGTGTTGTGTGTGCAAAAACTCGAGTGTTTTTTGGGTCATTTCCCGTTTGAGTTATTAAACTATTTGTTATTGGGTGTTTTGTGGCAAATATGGTCATTGATTATTAAACTACCTATTACTGGGGGGGGGGCGGCTTAACTCCCATATAGGAATACTGTAACACAGTCACGTAATCTCCTGTCTCAAAGCAATGAGTCCATTTTGTGCATTTGCTATGCAAGATAACTCAAAAATGGCAGTGACATATAAGCATCGAAATGAAAGTATGCTGAAATTGTCCGACTTCATAGTTGTGCTGTATATGTAAAGGTTTGTTATGTCATATCTGCCTCCGTAATTCATGCTCTTCCAATGTGTCCAGCATAGTCAGCAATCAGAAGAGTCGGGGAGATCATTACAAGTTGCATTGTCATTCTAGACGCGATAGTGCTCCGCCATTGCCGTAATGTAAAAGTGCATACCCACTGAACAGCATTCGTCGATATTGCCACCATGATTGTTCATTGTTGTGAAAACTTTACCTGTTCTTGATATGGTGCCAGGAGTTTCGGCTTGCCCAGGAAGCTCCCGCAGCGTTTGTTGGTGGTTATAAAGAGGTGACTTCCAATAGCCTCGGAATAACTCTGAGATAGTTGAGACCGACAGCGGAAGAATGTAGCGACACAGGTGGCACCGATATTAATCATGAGGAGGCGTTCCTCCCCGCTGCGTTTTCCCGCTACTACTGAGTCTATATTTATATATCTCTGCGTCTAAATCCGTCTCCGTCTTTGTCTCTGCCCGAAGTGTGCAGCCATGCAGCCCGTCTTTGTCTTTGTCTTTGTCTCTGCCTTTGCCTTTGTCCCTTCCTCCTCTGTCTCTGCCTTTGCCTCTTTCTCTACCTCTATCTCTGCGTCTAGCTCTTTCTCTGCCTCTTCTTGTATCCGGGTCTCACTCTGTCTGTGTCTTTTTACCTCCCTGTGCCCGTTGATTTCTATAATAAACCCGGATTCCCCCCCCCATTTTTGTTCGTTTACGTCTGTTTAACCTTGTGTATCGAGTGAGAGTCCGTATGCGCCCGTCTGTCTGGTGTCAACAGAGAGTCATGAGCGGACACTGCTGGTGGAGACCGAACACGGCGGTCACCTGGGCTTCTACGAGGGCGGCTTCCTGGTGCCGCACTCAGTCACCTGGATGGACCGGCTGGTGGTGCAGGTGGCACACGGCCTGGTCAGCAGCGCCTGACCCGAGCACAACCCGCCACCACCGATCTGAGGCGGGCTAGCCAGCCAGGCCCAGTGCGGCACACACGTGTCGCCACACAGCGCCAAACAGTGGCGGACGCCACCGGGATGCAGCCATAGCGTGGCTCTTCGTAGTCATCGCAGCCGAATTCCTCGCTTTTCCAGCGTTGTAGCGTGATGTGGGTGTTCCATTTCCTAGTCTATGTAATGTAAGGATCAACTGGAGTGGCTGTGTTGAAAAGGCAGCGCTGGATTGGTTGTCAGTGTGCTTCAGTTTTTGCTGGGAGGGGTCCCTGTGCTTCCACACATAATGTCGGATACGCACATAGAAGCGCACCCTTTAGAAGGCCATGGTAAGAAGAGGTCTGTCGTTAGTCGTTACAGACGGCCATGATGTGGAAAACGGGCTAATAGTGGACCGCACCGCCGCCATTTTGATGTGATACTGGATTGCGTTACTCATTATAAATCTGCTTCGTGTGCAATGTTTCGCTTTTATTTTTTGTTTGTGTCCGTCAGATACAGACTGGTTATTGATTCAACTTTTTTCCAACAATTAAATCACGATTCATTTTGGAACCTGATTTATTCAATCACCGTTAGATTCATGGATAAATTATTGAGAATCGATTTTTTCCCCAATTCAAAGAATCAAAAGGTATTTTAATCGATTCACGTTTGATTCAACATTGCAATTTATATATATAATGGTGAAAGTTATTTGTATATGACATTGCAAAATAACGATTCAAGTTTCAGTGCGTATATGTGTCTCTTATATGAATTTTCGGCCACGGGCCATGATCACATGTACAAAAAAATGAACGAATACACGACACTAAAAACATAGGCAGTCAAAGGTCAAAACATAGTCAGTTTTGATAGCCAGTTTTTTGTTGTCATAGCCAGCCAGTCAAAACATAGCCACTGGCTATGTTTTTGGTGTCGTGTGTTTGTTCATCTCTGGTTTTTCTGTATGTGATCATGGCCCGTGGCCGAAAATTCATATAACATGAATTCACTAAAACTGGAATAGTATTTGTGTAAGGTCATATAAGTTTAATTTTCACCATGCCTTACATTCAATGAGCACCTGACCAGTTAAAAATGTAAATATTTATGTTGAATTTATGTCAAATCAATAAAAATAGAAATATACATATAATATACATATATGAACATTAAAACATTGTTACAGCAATAATATTTCAGTATAAATTAATGTTGCCACTGGGACCGCATTGTATTTGCACAATGTACCATGTGCGCTTGAATTGTTAAGAATCCTTAAATATTTTGATTCATTCAGCCTTGATTCCTTACGGTTTTCGATTCAATGACGATTCATAATTCAAAGGTATTTGTGGTGAATCAATTATTTGTATCCAAGGAATTTGAATTGAACGATTCCTATCGAGTCAGAGTCAGAGTCGAATCAGTAGCCAGTCTGGTCAGCTATGCTACAATATCGAGAGCAAAGTACGGAGCTCAGGTTAATCGAAGACCTGCTATATCGAAGCTCTGTTTGACTCGTGCGCCCTTAGCTCTTGGCAGAATATATCAGTTCAGAGCCGATCGGTATGCTCTGGACCACAAGAAACGTGCACCACACCACAAGAAACGTGCATTTCCGCTGCAGCTTTGTTCTTATTACTGGTACTTGTGGATGCACGTCTGTTAACGCGTATGTTTGGTCATGTGTTTCAACGGCAGGGTTAGTATGTGGATTCGTTTATGTTCAATACATATGTATTCAAACTGTCGCCGCCTTTTTCAAACATGCCGGCAATTGCATAGATTGACTCGTTGATTTGGAGCCTGCTGCGTGTCGTTTGGTGCGACAGGCATTGCTTAGTTATCAATCAAGTGGCTCGGTGTTGTGATACGACGTGACTACTGGCTGACCAGTGGCCATTCCTGCACATCCCCGCGCTCATTGGTCTTGTTCAGCACGACTGAAACGGATCTTGACATGCTTCTGCATGTTTGAATTAAGACCGACGGGGTCTGAAAATTTAGTCCCGCGATTTACATAGAAACTAATACGATTTTTCGCGATGTATAATGTATCTATTTCCTATGTCAAAAATGTTCCAGAAATCGAGATAAAATATTAGAACTCAGCTTACGGGTATAAGTCTTTCGCGGTGGAGGCATATACTGCCGCAGATGTTACGTATGTTCCCCGTTTTTATTTGGCTTGTGTTTTCAGTGATGTGGCGAAATGGTCAAGTCGAGAGTGGCTGCTCACTCCGGCACGCTCAGCATTACAAAAGAGGGTCAAGCAAATACCAGCCTATTGATGAGAGAGGTCGGGCCGATTGGAGTAGCTGACGGACGTGTAATTGCCAAGAGTAGTAATGCCGTTTGTGATCGTTGAAGAGGTTAACTCCCTGAATTTCCGACACCGGCATCCGCATGAACACTCATGTCACGCCCAGCCTCCATTTGGCGCGCCATTGAACTCTGCATTGTGCTGATAGTTGGTTTGCTCTTCTGGTGTGTTCTCGTAGATGATGCGTGACGTCATTGAAGGGCTAAAGGGAAATCATAACAGTACGGAAGCTTAGACTTGGTTTGACTGGCTTGCAAAATGCTTTGGCCCGTAGAGCCTTGCTATAAAACAGGCATGCAAGTTCATTGTGATATGGTTAATCTTAGGCTTAGAAACACAGGAGAAAGTGTAGTTCGCTGTTTTCCCTCATGAATTGAGTTCCCTTAGGTACAGGTCACTACAAAAGTAATGGTTGGTACTAGTTGCGACTCAGATAATCGCTTATATCTCCTAAACATGTGCCGGGAAGATCGCCGAAATTTATGCTCTGTCACAAGGCTTGTCGTCCTAAAATAAATACTCGGTTTTTGTTTTTAACCCATGCATTTCTGAAAATTTGCAAAAACAATCTTCCAGCGCCCTTTCGGTGAGGTTGGTAACTAAAATTTCTACTTACGTCTTGATGAACCCCAGCCAGCCGTGTCCAACACCCGGCAATCAGCCGCTCTCAAACAGGTGCCGTCAAGCCGATCGCGAATGACAATCAGCTGAATGAAGTGCGGTTTCCTGCGTAAGGCTGCGTCAGGCCATACGTCACGGGGTGGTTTACTGCCGAGTGCGGCCCGGGTCCACCTGGGTCAATGGCCTCAACGGCCATAACCCTCGCCAAGAGTTGAGACATCGCTAGTTGAGGCGAACTGGGCGGTGGTCAGGGCCGGGCCGGACCGCGTAATGCTTTCTCCCAAGTGAACGAAAATGAGAGAGACAGAGACAGAGACAGAGACAGCGACAGAGAGAGCGAGAGAGAGAAAGCGAGAGAGCGAGAGCGAGAGCGACTCAAATTTTTACGCTGACCTCTTCAACGAAAAATGTACGAAAGAGAACCTGCTCCATATGTTTACAAATATATAATAGTATATATATAATCATATATATTACTATATATATAAGTTATATATATATATATAGTACAATATACATATATATAATATAGTATATATAATATTTAATATAATATATTTATTTATATATATATAAATAATATATAAGTAATAATTATTTATATATATAGATACTTTTTAATATATAATATAATATATAAATACTAGGTATGTGTGTATAATATAGTATAATTACTCGCGTTCATGATACTATAGTATATTAATACTATATAATATGTATAATACTGTGTCATAGTTGTAATTATAATACTAGTCAATAATAGTAAGGATAAGTATACATATATAATAAGTTATATAAGTATACTATATGTATAATATATATGTGTGATTGTGTAGTAGATATATATATAATAGTAGATAGTAGCTGGGTAAATTATAATAAATGGATGCTTTTTGTAATAATACCAAAATACGGTTGGTTCGACTTGTCACCCCATTACATCTAAATTTAAAACGATGTTTGTTTACTATTTTCTGTGAAAATTGACGTAAGTATCGCAACCCGTATGATGAGAGGATCTCAAAACTTGCCACCTCTTCCGAAACAAATCTCACACTCACCGTCCCTCTCAGACTTCCAGAACCCAGCTCGCACGTCCCTTGGAACGCGGTTTGGCCCCTATGGTGGGCTCAGAGCAAACATCGGCCCTAGGACACGAATGTATACCCACCCAGAGATGCCCTCCCGTGTTAGCTTGCTATAAGCCCTTCATTGTCCTCTGAGGCCCTTGCATGTACCAGAGTGGAACCTCTGCCTGGTTAAAGTTCCTTTAGTGGATTTGGGAAAGCCATTTACCCGTGATCGATGAATGCAAATGGTATCTGGGCCAATCTTAGTGGGCTCCCTGTGACACGTAAGGGGGGCAATTGGCCCCTTTGCCCCCTGGCTGCGCTACTGCCTACCGGTGCTTTGAATTATTTCACACTACCCATGTAATAGGGCCGAGCAAAAGGTGCTCACATTTATTCGCAGTGTTTTTAGTCTTTTGGTCTGTTCACTGCTGGACCACCCTGCTGTGCTACTTAATTCCCTGCCACGGAGCGGTGTATCGAGTCCATCCTGGCCGCTCACGTGTTGCTCTGATGGACTCGTCGGCCTCTCAGTAGTGGGCGTCCAGCAGTGGTGCAGCCAGGGGGCAATTTCCCCCCCCCTAGTCGCAGGGGACCATTAAGAATTGGCACAGATACCATTTGCATTAGTTAAATGGCTTTCAAAAAGTCACAGAGGGAAGCCCTCAACCAGGCGAGGGTACTGGTGCATGCCAAAGAGGCCCTCAGAGACCAGTGAAGGCTTCGGAAGCTAAAACCAGGGGGCCCTCTTTGGCATGTCAGGGCCCATTGTAGCCCAAACTTAGGGCCCAAAAACATGTCCAGGGGCAATTGAGCTCACCCAGCCCCCCCCCCCAGATGGGCCTTTCGAGCTTGCCCTGGGGTCATTGAGCCTGTTCAGGAGCTTTTCGAACCTGCCCAGGGGTTCATTAGAACCTGAGGGTGCTGGTATAATCCAGGTCATCAGAAGTTGAAAAATAACATTGTTAAAAAGGGGGCCCTCGCAAAATTAAGTGGCCGAAATCCGTAGAGTTTTCATATCCAGGGGTATATTTGTAGGGAGCCACCATAACTGGCTTGCCCCCATCCCCCTTCTGAAGATCTGGTTGAGCTACTGGCGTCCAGTATCAGGTACCAGCAGCACTGGTGATCTGCAGCCCTGTCGCTGGTGCCGTGTAGCAGTCTGTCGGCGGCTGGCACCAACACCTGAGCTGTAGCACCGCCGCCCACCACCGCACCGGAACCCTGGGCGGCATGTGACCTTCGCTGTCGGTCAGCCCTAAACCCCAATCATCACCACCGCACCGGAAGCCAATGATAACGCAGGACCCGAACCGCGCACTACCTCCCTCTTGTCGCCGGACGTCTCTTGCAGTCACCCTGCAATTGGACGTGTGTAACCACTGGCATGTGGTCGGCGTCTCCAGGGGTGGAGAATCGGCAAAATGCCAGGGGGTGCTTTTCACCGTTGGCTAGCGTCGGAAAAAAATCGCCTTTTGCTCCTACAGTCGCATATGCTGCTGACCGAAGGGGGGCGTGTAGGTGTCGGGTTTCCGGGAGAATCTAATTCCTATCTGTGAATTTATGTGCTCAGGGCACGGGGGCCATGCCCCCCCCCGTCCCCCCCCCCCCCCCTTGGCTACCTACGTCCACTGTAGCTTCACAGCTGAAGCAGAAGCCAAAATGAAAAATGTCTTGGTGAAAATGTGTCTCTTTGCGGCCTATTCGTGCCAATGGCCCTGGCCCATGTTACTTACCCGCGTGGGTAAGAAGCCCCTGCTGCTGGCGTTAAAGTGCATTAGAATAGTGCAATGACAAAAAATATTCGCCGCAAATTTTCCGTCTGCAAATCCCGTCTGCAACCTCGGATGGATCGGCTAATTCGAACCCTTACTCATCCTTTGATCAGTTCACTCTGATGGAGATAAAACATACGCCCTGATACTGGGCTCTGGAGCTGGAATCTTTAATTTAAATATTTTGAGATCACGCTATTATCGCATGAATTGTTTCACCGAGGTTCAGACGCCCCGCCTAAGTTTTGTGGTGACAGCGGTCCTGACGAGAATCCGGAGTACCTTTGTCGTGTGGAACCACTGGATATCGCCATTTGACCGTCCTGGGACCACGCCGATCGCGCCAGGACTTCTTGTTGGCCGACGCTCCATAGGTCAGCCCATCGGCAGACACTTGTCATTAGGGGACAGGTAGCTGCCCCGAGTAAATTCTTGCGTACTGCTCCGGGGCCAGCAGTAGCCTGGACAGGTAGGCGGAGGCCAGAGCCGGTCTTCACCGCCTCCTCCCGCACAGCGTGACGCTGAGTCCCGGACGGGCGGTCTGAGCATCTTATACGGCCCGTCATCGGTCGAACTCAGTGACCCTGAGCCTACATAAGAGGCAGCGCCCTGTGTTGTGCACCCGTCAATCGCGGGCTACTAGGGGGTTTCGCGCCGGTCGCGAGGCGTTGGCTACGGTTCGTAATTTGAATAAATGGGAGATGAAACGTGGGACCTGCGAAGTTATGATTGCTGGACAGGAACCTGGCGAGGCGGAAAGTAGCTGGACCCTTGTGTATCACGAGGCACGTTGAACTGATAGAGTGGACGGTAAAGCTCATGGATCGCCATAGTATGCTCTGCAAGCTCGAAGGAATTAAAATTGTCTATCCTTGCGCGATCGAAAATCCGTTCGGGGCTCTTCTTTTCCCTACAGCGGATCTGTTCAGGTCCGGGCATCACAGGTGCCAGGTCCTCGCCGGAGCAGATCTACATCGCGTTGCGAGAATGCCGGATCCTTGTGACGGAGCATTTGCTCGGGCGGCAGCGATCGACAGCAGCAACACCACGCGAGCAGACCACGCGGTAAAAGTAAGATCGGAAGAACGGTTTACACCGTAGCAAATAAAGTTGGGTCTATGGAAACATAGCTCGGGACACGGAAATGTCAAGGAGAAATATCTGACGCTGGTATGCCAGATCGCGGAGAAACGACCGGATAATGGAATCAGCCGAACGCAACTAGGATGCTATGTAGAGACTCTGAATCCCGCGGAATATTTAGGTGCGTTGGTAAACAGGGCCTAGTTGGAGTGCGAACCGCGGGGCCCAGCGGATTAGGTCATGCTGCCGACCCCTGAGTGCGGGCGGATTTATTCGGAACGGCGAGAGGCCAGGCCAGTCATGAGCCAAATGGCTCGAGCGACCGAGCGCCGAACGACTGAACGGCGCTCCACTACCCGGATTAGGTCAAACCAGATGCCACGCGTTATCTCAGCGCCGCACCCCCGTGAAGCGCCTAGCGCATGTCAGGCGAGTGATCAGACAATAAAATAGCTGGCTGAGAGGTCGCCTTCTGGCAAAAGGACGCACTGTTCTCTGCGTTCGTTCCTCGCATCTATGTGAGCGAGCAGGGGCGGCAAGTTCAACAAACTTTGCCGCATTGAGACACCAGGCGTCACAAATGCTCGATGCCTGTATTACACTCAGCCAAGCGACCAACAGTAAACAGTCTGACAAGTTGAATGATGAGAGGATTACTATCAGGACGCCATAGTACGCTCACGACGGGTTAGGAGTGTTGGCAACCCAAAATTGGACCTGTAGGTGAAAAGGTTGGGTCCTTTGGTATAAATTGTGTATTGAAGGAAAATCTTAGGTTGCAAATAGGGCTTCAAAAGTGTCCGAAACTAATATTTCCATTGTTTATGGGACAATAAACTTTGGCCATCACCTATAGTAACACTATACTTTATCAACCGTTGAACAATTACCTCAATCAACTTCGAGACCGTCGTCTGACTACAAGACAACGGCGCGGATTGTCCCACGCGGGGCGAGGAGCCTTGGCCGCTCCCCGCCCCCACCCCCCCACCTCCGACCCGGCTCATCCTACTAGTGCTGCGCCCTAGCCAGCGCAGGCTCGCCACGATCGGGCGCCGAAAGCGCACTTTTGTATTGCCGCACGACAAAACACTCTCGCGAGCACCCCGAGGCGTCTCGTGCTCCCTACAACGCCCCTCTGACTAGAGAATGCGTTGATTCCGCGCTGCAAAGAGCAGTCCTAGGGCTCGATCTGCCCCGCCAGCCCCTGAGTCGGGGCGCACGCGGTCACACTTCCAATGCGGCTTCACTACGCTATTTACGACCCTCATTTCCTAACTTTGTTAATTTAGAGTCGAGGTGCTATTTATCGTTTAACGAGGCCCACCTGATGATGAAAGTACCGTCATCCATGGCGGTTACGGGCCACGAGCACGATGACGTCACTGGTCCCGCGTCATTGGCCAACAGTTTAGTTGAACCAATCTCCACCCCGGTTAGTCTTGAAATCCTTCCATCCAAAGCAGTGATATATATTAAGGAGTTAGCATTAAAGGTATCGATAAGAGACATCAAAAAGGCTCCAGACAACCTGGACCAAGAATTATCGGATAGAATAATTTTTGTTCATGCACCAGTGATGTCATCAAACCAGCTGCACTGCCCGGCCCTTACACGATGAACACGGTGAAACACGTGCAAGGTGTGAAAATGAGGGTTTTTAAGTAAAGAAATGCGGGACTTTAAGTTGAGAAATGAGGTATTTTGAGAAAATAAATAATAGCTAAAGATAGTTGTGAGTGAGCTGCTTTAGGCTCGAGAAGGGACAAAATATTATTGAGGGGAAAATGTTGGAAATAAGGGTTTTAAGGGCCGCTGATTAATTGTTCCCCCATTGTTATTCTGATCTGAGCCAGATCTGGGCTCTCATGGTTCTGGCGCACCTTGTTAAGGTGATTGAATGTTGTCATAGCCTTCGAATTGAAATGAATCTGAGACCGTGCTGCGGAAATGAGGATTAATTAAGACTGGTGATGTAATACGTTTATAAAACCAAGAAGTCCAGAATAATTATGCTCATGAAATATTAATTAATAACAGTTTGTTTTTGAAATACCATAAAAGATGCTTAATGTTACAGATTGTACGCAAAAAGTTTGATGTGACTGTAAAATATTGTATATATGACGTCAAATTATAAATTATACTTTTGTTACACTTTCACGCGATTCGCATACATTCATCGTAAATAGCAATATTTTCATTTACTCAGATTGCGCGTAACTGTTGAAAGGTGGTGGTCCATGTTATCTTATTTTTTAAGAATACCTTTTACACGTAGTTATCAATGCTGCTTTTTCAAATCTAGGTTTTTTCTTAGAATTGACTATTAGCTTGGTCCTTAAAGTTGAGCTTTTCTACAGGTTGGTGTTGGGTATTTAGTTAAGTTGCGATAGAACAGATAATGGGCTGGGGGGAATGTTTTCGGTACAATCGGTCAGAACCTACTATCTGCGGCATCCCGTGCAGATTCTGTCAGCTGTATCATCGATATCTGGCTTAGCACCTAACTCAGTCACGCAGAGTTGGGAAGACCGAATGATCGGTGGCAGGGGCATGGTCAGACCGGACAACTACGCGGTCTCGACGTCAGACACGCTGGATTGCGCGGACGGGCCAATAGGTCACGGACAGGTGGCAGGGTGTAAGGGAGCGAAGGTGTACAGCAGGGAGGTGAGCGCTGGGCGCGGTTTCTGCAGTAGTCCCGGGCAAAAGAAGTAATGTTCGCTGAGCGGCGAGGCTGGAGTCGAACGAGCGAGAATTTGTGAAGAGTTACGAGTAGCTTAGACTCGCAGCGCGTGGTGATGGAGTAGGCGAAGGTTATTCTGGTTTATCCATAGTTCCATTTTTATGCTATTTTGGTGGAGGGAGTAGAAACGTACCATTCGGCATTCCTAAAATAATCGAACTAACTAATATTTTAAGTAGACAGGTTTAGGTGATATATACTTGACAGTTTAAAATCAGTTTTTATATGTAGAAACGTCCTTGAATTGTTTACATTGTAGGAAATGCTGAATGTGTCAATTTGAGTCCATTTTAGATGAACTTCAGGACTTGATCATGCTCATATCATACTGTTCTTAGATCTGCTAGTGGAAATATGTTCATTTTGTATCAAAACCCTCCTACATATTAATATATAACTGTCTGAATTGATGTTCCACTCCATTCTACGCCACACTCTTGGATTTGACCCACTTTTGACTTTCTGCTGGCACACAAACGGGGGAGGAACGGGCCCGTTCGCCAGAGTCAGGAGTTATTCCACGGGGTGTAGCTCGTGGCCGCGCCGCCAGATTCGACATGTCGCGCTTAGCGGAGCGCTCACTGCAGACGCGCACGCTAGCAGAGGACGATCGGCGTGGCACGTTATGCACGCAATCTGCCTGCGGTCCGCCTGCGACCTGCTGCAGCCAGCAGGCGGGGGGTAAACGGACGGGGGTGATGGGTGGTAAAGGTCATTGAGAAAAAAAAAGGAATAAAAGAAACGTCACAGCGGCTGACGCGGCCGCCCAGCGATTCTGCGGCGGGAAAAGGTCACCGCAGCGACAGCCGATCCGCGACCGCAGAGAGCCGCGCTGATGTTCATGGCGCGCACTCTTGGGTGATACGTATGGATAGTGGGCGGAGCCTAAATCCTCTGCGCTAGGCCGCAGCGACCGCAGCAAATTGGCGGTAACCTGAACAGCACTCCGGGCTCCTCTCAAAATGAACAGGATCATTCACCATTGCACTTTGTATCCTTACCTCCTTTTAACATACTTGTGTCTAAAACAGTACATACTAGCAGACTATACTTGATAGAACATGAGTGCTATTGCAAAAAAAGCAAAAAACAATGTTACAGTTTTGCATCTTTTGTCTCTATCGAGTTTAGACACTCATTTGCTTGTGTTAGTGTTAGATTTGCATGACTTTATATCTGAGGCGGAGTGCTTTTGACAGTGAGGGGGCGGGCACACTTCTGAGCTCAAGCCGGGAGTGACTTAAACACCCCAAAGACCATAATCTCCGCCCCTGGCGTCTCCCTCGTCGTATCCGGCTGAAATTAGGCGACCCAATTACCGCGAGCCTCCTCGGACGCTAACCGATCTCTCACCGCAGACCAACCCTCATACCAGATCGAAGGCCGCGAATTCCGCGACCATTAGCCGCGAGCTTCCGTCGGAGCGCTACCGGTCTCCCGCAGGACAGTACGTCAGGTAACCAGATCGCCGCGTTCCCTCGCCGGTGCTGCGGCGGCGCGTGGCTGTCCCCCCCCCACACACACACACACAGGAGCAGCAGCAGTGTACCTCCGGCGCGCTCTCCCCCGGCCGGGAAATGGTGCGTCATCCCTCCGGACCGGCCCAGCGACCGGAATTAGATTGTCGGTCAGTGTTGTCTCCGCTCGGCCCTGGAGACATGGCCGGCCTCTCCCCATCTCCGCCCATCCAGACTGGGGAGACGAGATATGCAGAACCATCTCCGGTTCCTTACATTCAAGCCGCGGAGACGGGAAGTTATGGAGACCTTCCTCGCCTCTTCTCACCCCCTGACTGTGGAGACGGAACGCATAGAACCCAAGATTCCTTGACTTAATGTAAAACCCTCCCAGTGCCTAGGTCCATCCCCTCAAGCCGCGGAGAGGGGAGTTGTGAAACTCCAAACACCCCACACTCTCATTCCCATCTTCTGGACTGCTGAGAAAAAATGTGTGAAAGCATTATCAGGCTCGGATCCAGCGGGCGCTAGCGCCCCCCCCCCCCCCCTGACCGTCTGATACCATGGCCGCGCCGGAGGGGCGCAACTTTTGTATGTCGCCCCCTTGACCGAAATCATGGATCCGCGCCTGCTTATCTTCACTGTGCGTTTGAATACTGTAAGGTGTGTTGTTTCTTTTCGGCGTGCACGTCTTTCAAGCTATCACTGCTATGTCCCGGGATTCTGTGTGTATGCTCACTATGCTGTCAGTTTGGCGGCGCGGCCTCCCGTTGCACCTCCATTATACCTGCTGAAGCCTGAGGGGCGGCTGACTGTTAAGTGCGCTCGTTCCGTGAGTTCATGTGGCGTCGTGACCGGATTGAAGCTCCGTGGTATCAGCTCTCGCCAGCGATACCCTGCAGAGCTTCACGAGCGGGATGATTGATAGTGAGCTGTACTCTAGGAAATGAAGAGCGCTGGCCAGCCATTACTGACTTGACAGTGCCTTACGATCCATGTGAGGCTGGAGCTATTTTTCATTCTTGAAAGCGTTGCTGTTGCCGTTCCATAAGGACTGTCATCGCATGAAATGCACGACCATTGTACACCATTAACTTTTAAAACGATACCGCGTACCGCATTAGGCACTGAGCACATTGACAGCACTGCGTTGTGGATTGGCGCTATCTAGTCATTTTCTGCAGAAAGGTGTTCGCTGATGGTTATCAGCTGCAGACTGGATCTGTCATTTGTTAAATCCATAGGCATACGAGGTGTCATTTGTTCAATCCATAGACATACGAGGTGTCATTTTTCAAAACCCTGGAAGTAATTCCTGTGTGCCATTGAGGGGTGTTTTCAAGTTCTGTGCTGCATTATTTGTTTTGAATATTTAAGCCATGGTCATTGCTCATTAGTCACCGTTGTTTCTTCGCTCAAATAATTAGGTATGAAGCGACGCGTGGGCATTATAAGCGATAAACCTAACTGCCTTATTTACATATTTACATAGGGTCTTATATGTCGGCCCGTTTGGGATTTCCCTAAAACAATATATTTATGGACGATGTAACCAATCAAATGAAGATAAGTGTGGGTTGCGGGTTTTTCAAACTAAATAACGACAGTTATGTTGCAGAATCATTATCCGGACTTGTTCGAGAATATGCGAGCATTGCGGTACAGTATCAGCCATTGCCGCAATGTTGGCAGAGCCATCTATGAGCTGATTCGGAATGGCTTGAGCTTTGCGGTGCAGTATGCATTAGGCGCAATACTAGCAGAGCCATCTATGGACAGTTTTGGGAAGATACGAACGTTGCGGTACAGTATATGCAAGGCGTTCTGAAGTCCGAGCCATTTTTGGGCTAACTTAACCATAGAGGATATTTGCGTTACGGTACAAATATGTGCTAGCTGCTAGGCGTATGATGCTAGACCGGCTTCAAGCTGGTTTGGCATTTTATATTGGAAGTAAGGCGAAAGTAATGCTTCCTTGGTCTGCTTGGTTCGTTGAGGTGTCATGGGCTAAATAAATCGGGATAGGCCGGAGCGTCCATCAACCTGGCTAGGTATTACATACTCGCTGCTTTTGGAATTCGTCATCAACTGAGCTCCCGGTGGGTAACGGTGGGCAAAAAACTCCAGTCTATACAGACACGCCCTTTCCAGGAAACGGGATATAGGTGGTGCTCCAGATTACAGTGTGTTTCATGGGCTGGGTGCACCCATGGGTGCCCACTCAATTCTCCCGATTGCCTGGTTGCGGTTTGCATTTTCCCTCGAAATTGCATGGGGTGTGGATGGGGATGGGTATGACATTTTTTTAGGGTGTTCAGTTGTCAACTTGATCGTTATTTTGGTACTTGACAGCTCACAGATGTTTAACAGTATAATTATTGTTAATAAAGTGATAAATGGGACACTTAAACACTACATTTGGAGCATTACATGAAGAACAGATATTATATCATGGTTAATATACTTGATTAGCTATGTTGGTGAAGATTATTGAATCTTAATCATAGTCCGATCCAAAGTCGATCCGTATGACAATGTTGTCCGAAAATTGTTCGATGATAAGCCACAGCAATATCACAGCGTGGCTGATATTATTTATTTCGTTGATAGATGCAGTAATCTGTTAAGAATAAGTGGTTGGTTCACATTTGTGAAATAATCACACCCGATCTGCTTAATTATGAATGGCCGGACTGGAATGGGCTCACTATTATAATTTGAATGGGTCTGGGTCTGGGCTTGGTGTTCATGGGCTTCGGCTGGGTTGGGCTTGGGGTTTAGGCACCCATGAAGCACTCTGCTCCAGAACCCCTCCCAGGGAACGGGCTTCTGGATCACCACCTATAGTATATTAGATCAACAAGTATTATTTGAGCCTTCGAGCTGTGTGTGGACGACATACAATGGCATTGTAACTCGACTTTCGCTGTCATGCGCAACCTTTGCAAGTGAATGTGATCATGCGATGCGTATGAATCAGAATACGATAAAAGTATCATGATACAATTATGTTATACTCGCCACGTATGTCCATATTGTCGCTAAGTAATGAATTAGTAAAACCGTTAACAAACATGCCATGTTGTCCCTCTTCACTAATGCCGTGTCAGAAATCAGCGTGACATACAGGGTGTTTCAAAACAACTGCAATTTTTCTTTTGTCTTTTACGATAAGAAATAGTTGTCAAAACTAATAAAACATAGCCCTCAATAGAGATTTTGAACATATCTTGAACATATATTTGTTTCATTCCGATTATTGGTAAAATTTTTTCATTCCAAAAGATTGCATTTGGCATGGAAGACGAAAATAGTTTTTTTTTGCATGTTAGTCGCATGTAGACTGACAGTAATCTTTAGCAGAATAATCGTGATAATATGACTTCCGGAGACATTACACGTCGTCGCACAGGTGGGGCGCCAGTTACAATGGCTAGGAATAGCTTTAGTTATGCAATGGACTCCCGGCGATAGATGAAACGTTTCTTTTCATGACAAGGCATACGGATTCAGAAGTGCTTCACAGGCTTTCACCAATGCTTGTTCGAGTGGTACGGCGGACTGCCAGTAGTTACTACGCTGATTGCGTGTCCTATTATTTACAACTAACTTCGACTCGATCAACGTTCAGAATTTCGTGGTCACTTCGAACATTTTTCCGGATTGGCTTCCAATTTCCCACCCGGGTTGTCGGAAACTTCCTCCGGCCACAGCTGTCATACACTTTTTACGGAAACCCATATTACCAAAGATAATTTACATGTCTCTTGCTCATCAGTGAATGGGAATCTCTTCCGAACTTTAACTATTTAGAGAAATTGTTAATAAATCAACCAGTAAAATTGAAATACATACATTGTTTTTGTAGATGGTGTAACAAGTATGGAAATTTCCGATTCCCATACCTATGTGTCACGTGGTGAATCACGTGATTTAAGATTGTTGCTGGTATCCTCACTTAAAAGGCTGCTCCTGAACTCGCGAGTACCTAAATGCGCTCTGCGCGGAAAGTCAATTTTTTCGTTCATGAAGTTTGGAGGGCTAAGTTCTTTTATGAGCGAACGCCAATATGCAGGGATGAAACACATATTTTTTCAGATTTGTTCCGGAAATTATATTTTTAGGCATATGCTATTTTATTAGTTCTGACAACTATTTCTCCTCGTAATAGACCAATGGAAAAAATTGCAGTTGTTTTGAAACACCCTGTATAATACATTTTTGTACCCGTCATACTACCCCAAGTCTCCTGGATGTTGAAAATCCTTCCTGAAGTGTTGACATGCCAATGTTTGCGTACACCAGAGTCACCTATAAATAAACCACCCGAGTACACCAGACATAGACGAACTGTTTAAGGTCAGTATCATTTTGTTTGAAACATAACAGTTTTTTGGCACGGGTATTAGACGCATTTGTATTCTTACAAAGAAGCTTTGGCCTTATAATCCTTCTAAAAATAAGCGACAAAGCAGTATTGATGCATCAATTGATTGGAAAAGTTAATGCGAAATTAGTTAATATGGAGTTTGACCTTTATACCAATCTCATTGATGCATTTGCTGTGCTCTTTTGAGTTTCTATTTATCATTGTGTGTGTAGTACAATTGTTATTGGATGGGGAGAGACGTGGCTACTGGGCAATATTGTTCGTGTTATGACCTTTCTCAGCCAGTGTACGAATGCCAGCTCTGGACTCTGTCCTAATCAGCCGTGATTGGCCGAATGACAGCGAGTAACAGTACGCTGGCGGACATGACCACCGTCTCACCACCAATACATTACTATCCATCGCCATTCCTGTGACACTGAAGCTATGTGAATGTGATCCATCTTGGTTGCTGCATAGCAGTGTTGCTTTGGTGAAACATCGATTGTGCCGGTAATATACAAGCCAACCAGCAGCCAATTTCAGATCCCTACATACTCTCACTGTATTCCACCGATACTGCACCTGCACAATACGCATGTTTTTCCACCTGCTCAATAAGCAGCAGTATATGTTTTTATTTAGTACGTATCTTGGAATGTGAGCGATCTTCAGCTTTGATGAGTACAATTTTCGTCATATTTCAACATAATGTCTTCCAATTCCTCTGCAAAATACGAGTTGCGCAAAACGTCTTTATAATAGACCTTTTGAAATACCAACAAGTATTCTATATTGAAAGAACCGGTTAGCTTTCCCTACCAGTGCGTGTTGCCAGCATAGGCGTAGGAGCAGGGGAGCTTGAGGGGGGGGCATGTCCCCTTCACTGTTCGTCCATTTTGTGTTGCTAAAATCTGTTCTTGTACTGGATGAGAAAAGTTTGTGATGGCAAAAAGATTCATCAAGACGAGAAGGAACCAAATCTGAAAATAAATCTTCCATAGGAAGGTTATCTTTCTCTCAGGACGAGATCAATGTATCACTGCAATGTATGCCCTCCCCCACGCACACACTTTTTGTGACGTTTCGTCGTCCCTGGTTGCCAACATAAGGGAATGTAGCACTCCGTGTCAGAGATATCTGATTACTTATTGATTGGCATTTGGCCTGTTTGCAGTTGCGCAAAAAACACAGCAAGATAGGGTAAGCTGGGATAACACCACTCTCCCTAAGGTTTTTGCCGTATTTCTCGATATCTATAAATGGTATCGAGACAGCGTTACTTTTGTCGTTAAACACAATCATTGTCCTATAATCTGGAAAATATGTACTCATTTGCGCCGAACTCATACGCACAGGAGGCGGTTTGTTTGTTTGTTTATTACGATGATCACCAACAGGTGTAAATACCCACTGACAGGTGAAGTCATAAAGTAAAACAATAAATAAATCAATACCACAAGCACGTCACCTCAGGTAGGTGACGGTCACCCATTACTCTTCACTATGTACATATGCGATTAGCCACTTCTTTGAACTTGGCGGCACTGATTCAGCCACACATCGATGTCACGATTAGCGTCTAGAAAAGCATTTGGCAAGACTCGAAATGCGACAGAATAACCCGTATTTGAACAGTGTGACTCGGGCATAGCTGAGTGATTAAACAAAACCTGTGGAAGCAGCCGGGTTGCACAGCCAGCGGAAATGTAGACACAGAAAAAAAAAGAAAAAAAAAAAAAAAAAAAAAAAAAAAAAAAAAAAAAAAAAAAAAAAAAAAAATAAAAAAAATAAAAAAAAAAACAAAAAAAAAAAAAAAAGAAAAAAAAAAAATAAGAAAAAAAAAAAAAAAAAAAAAAAAAAAAAGGGCAGTCGATGACGTGACGATGGACATTACAATGAACATGATATCTAGATGCTTTCGTCGGGGCTGGCAAGAGTGCCCACTCCAAAAAAGAGAGAGAGATCCATGAAGCTCCTCGTACTGGGAGGTTTGGCCCTTGTACTCGCTTCGAGCACACATCCACATCAATAAACTTATGCTGAACGCGCTCAATCCGCTTCATGTGCACCTCAGCCGGCTCCACCCCACACCACGCTACAAAACTTAGAATAGATCTCACATTTGCCCACAGATGTGATCATTATGGATTCTCGTACTTCTCTTTTTTCTGAATATGTCGGCCATGCTTAGCAGTTTGCAATGACCTATCAATAGATCCTAATGCCTGTTGGCCTTGCGCACTTGGCGTGCTGGCCATGGTCTCCGAAAGTAAGCTTCTCGTCAAGAAGGACACCCAGATCTCGGCATACAGTCACTCTTTCGAGTTGTACTCACCTATGGTATATGTGCCGGTGACTGGCGCACGTCTCAGCGTCAGAGTCAGCACCTTACATTTACTCGGGTTCAATGTTAGGCCCATGTTGTGGACCAGCGACACAGAGAATCGATCTGACTCTGCATAAATCGAACATCTGAGTCGCTGTCGACTTTACAATACATCTTTGCATCGTCAGCGACATCAGAGTTGCTGTGCTCAACAGCTTCTGGGTAAATCAGTTGATTAAAGCAGGCGAAACAGAAGTTGGCGGACAACAGCCCGCCCTCCGGTGTCCCTGACGTGAACCAGGCACCCACTGCAGCACTTGCCCTTCACAACGACCCGCTGCTCTCTCCCAGGACAAGATACGATTCACACCATTTAGTTGCTTTGTCAGAAATACAATAGAGTGCTTCAGCTTATGAAGAAGCAGCTTGTGATTAACGCCTTTGAAAAGCCGAACTATAATCTGATCTGATAAATCACGTCGTCTGGGAGCCAGCAGGAAATGTTTTGCCTCCAGGCCAGTGTCCAACATCGGTGATAGGTCGGTAGCACCACAGGCGACCTGGCATAAAACGCGTGTTGCCTGTCCGATAAAACTGGTTTCACGTGCTGAAACAGTGCAGTACAAATAACTCGCTCCAATACCTTGCTAAAAGAGGTAAAAGAGACACAGAACGATAATAACGATAATAATAATAACGTCTTAAATAATCGGTACAATGTTGGCACGCTTCCAACCCTGTGGGAACACACCCTGCTCTACGGACAGTTTGCACAGCTTTGAAGACAAGGCACAGCAAGCTCTACCGCACACTCACTGATGAACACGCGCGCTGATGTTGTCTGGTCCACATGCCTTGTGCCGGTTTCAAGTATCTCCTGGACAGATTCCTCAGACTCTTGGAACGAGCGAAGTGGATCTAGGTCATATACTGGAGCTGGCGGGAGCACTGACACTGTCGGATCGGTAAACTTAGTGTCAAACGTACGGTTCAGCAGCTCAGCCTTATCACGGTCATCAGTGATTTTGCGGTCTCCATCTAACAGGTGCGACATTTCACGATTTATTCCTTTAACACATTTAAGAAAAGTCCAGAAACTTTTGGGGTTGGTTTTAAGATCATCAACCAGACCCTGTATATACTCATAAAACTTCGAGCTAGACCATGCGCGCTTAAAATCCCTGTACGACTTCCGCGGGAACGAGGCCTCGGTGTCAGAGTTCGTGGCACCTTTCATCACCCGCGTTGAGCCGCGCCTCCTTCTCATCTGAGTGCTGTGTGGAGCGCTCTGTCGGACCGACGGCTGGCTGGCGACGTCTTAAGTAGACTAGTGGGATGTATCCTGTATTGGCCGCAGTCAGTAGGTCGTTAGGAGATTGGCACAGTAGACGTCGTTTCCACGGGCAGCTCGTCCAGCAGGTTCCACGGAGCTAGTCTGACGCTGTTTGCGTAGACGTTCCCAGTCAGCGCGGCTTATAGTCAGTCGCGCGCACTCCTCGATACCACTGGGACTTGCGCACGGCACCGCTCGACATCGCACACCCACTTCCTTGTGGCGGAGGGAAAACACTCCGTCCCGCACCGTGGCCACACGTCCTGACTGTGGACACGCACCCAGGTCCAGGAAACTGGGACCAGCGGAGGGCTGCTGCACCATGCTGTGTTGAGTCCCGCTTAGGGGATGCAGCCGTCCATCCAGCTCCAGGGCGCGACGGGAAGCGCCTCTCCAGGGACCGGCGTTACTCCGCCGGCGTCCGTTCGCTCTCCAGACGACGTCGGGAACGTTGAAATCGCCCAAACAGCCACGACAAGGCTGCCCCACAGCCGCACCAACGACGTCACCAAGCGCCCCGAGGCCGCCCGCCAGCGCAGGGTTGTCGTCCGGAAGGGGCAGTAGCAGATGGCGAGGAGCAAGGGAGGTACGTCTTTCATTCTCTACCACCATTCATCTCCGCGTCCCTCGCTCCAGCGCCTCACGTCTTCTCAGGGCGAGAGAGATCGGCTGACGAAGCAAGGCGACGCCCCCACCCGACGCGGCCGAACCCTGTCCCGCCTAAAACAGCGTGGCTGGCAGCGGCGCGACTCCAGCTCAGACGAACGATACGGTGTTCGTGTGCAGCACGTCGTCCGTCATTGCTATGACGGAGATTTCTCCAACTGCCGCTGCAACTCCGGCGCCAATCCCCCAGCTTGTTTTTGACGCTCTGGACGATTCTGAGCCAGCCAGTGTGACGTCCACGGCCGGAGGCTCCGGGCCCGGGGTTGACCTCCACGTTCCCCAGACAGCAGACTCAAAGGAGCAGCCAGGACGTATCCGGCCGACGTTGACGGACCACACGTCTTCCCTTGGATTAGCGTGCCAGGAACTATCCAATGTCAGGTCTTGTGCAGGCGAGGCGGTTCGGGCAGCTGCAGCTGCAACTGGGCCACAACAGTCTCGGTGCGCCAGGTAAGGCAAACACGTTTGTTGGCAAACTCGGTGGTAAGGCAAACGCATTTGTTTGAATCGGGTCCAAAGTGGTACGGGGAGCACCGCCTAGGGAACTGTGCTCCCAGGTTAAGCGGCAAAATGTACAAATATCTTTATGACGGGTGTATACAAGCACTCTTTACTTTATTGACCTACTTGGTTAACATATGCCTTAAAAGTGCAGAAGTCAAGAACATGACGTCTACCTCAGTTACAAAGGTCAAGCGAGATCAGTCCAGGTCAATCAGTGTTATCTTAAGTTTGCAATAGACAACCCTAACCCTCAAAGTAGTTTAAATGACAAAATCAGCCTTGTCATGGATAATACCAATGGATAATATCGCGCACCGTAGACATTGTGTACATATTGATAATATCGTATGGCTTCATGTGGCGAAATGTTAGGGTATTTGTAGAATGAACTTTGAGGCTGTGGAGGGGAATCAACTATGATGTGGGATAAACAGAGATGTGAAAATATAATTAAATGAAGTTATAATGAATACATTAAAGGAAAATAATATGAATTTGGTGACATCATTAATGTTCTCCAACACTGCTCCTGTCCGTTAAATGTCCACAATGGACTAGTTGCAGGTTGTTTGGTGAATATTTGCAAAATAATTATAAAAATGTGCTGATCAACGTGATACACATCATTTTGATACGAATAATATTTCGCGGGATTTGCATGTAAAGTTTATTTTTATAAAGCACTTGTGTACTGACGTCATTTAGCATAATTGTGCGCCGGGGCTATGGAAAAGCTGTTATTCCCCGGCATTTTTCCGTGCCAAATACAAATGATTAAGCGCCTTTCTCTGATTTAACTGTTCACACCAAACTGTTCAGAAAGTCAGGAAGATTCTATACTGTGGCATATTCAAACACCATTATCCCTTAATATCATATACAGCACATGTTCGAGAATAGGCGCTGTTGACGGCTGAGGCACAACTATGCCCTTCCACTCATACTCACGAAGATGTTTACGGGCACATGTCGGGGGATTGGTCCGCAGTGCTGCTCCCCACGGGCTGTCTTTAGCTGCTCACTGGGTCTGGAGATTCTTTAACACCTATAACTTGTTTAGCTACCTCCACAGGAAGTTTTTAAGTGGGCTCAGATCCGTATACTGCCCTCACTGGAACACTGCCCCAGAAACCACTTGCAAAATGCAACTGTGCCCTCAATGTTGTTTTGAAATAGCTTTGGTCGGGCAGAGTTTGTATTCGGGAAAAATATATTTAGATTTCCTTAGATCCGTTCTGGCTGTAGCTATCCCGTTAAAGTGGCCTTTGAACTGCTTTTACGATTAATTGATTTGGTCACAGGGGATTCCACAATTTTAGTTATGTGTTTGCTTCTGAAGTGGGCGATGATTACAAGTTGCAGAGAGTATGTGCTGGACCAACCCTTATGTGAGCATTGTTATGATGCGGTGACCCAACTGCGATCTTCTGAAGACCGAGCCCGCACCCGCTAGAGTCGGCTGGAGGAATTTTTATCGGATTGAGGTTGCCTTCAACTAGTCACCACTCGGCCACCTTATACTGCAGGTTCTCCTTTTAGATGTATGCATCGTTAACCGCCTGCATTAGTTACTGGATGCCGAACCAACTTCTGTGATTATAGGTCCTACGATTTTTTTCCGGCGAAAATGATGAAATTTCCGCACTCATGTTGACGTGCAACGTAACCGCTGTAATTGTACCATCGTACGGTCACGCCCCTTAAGTAGCATTCACCGATGTAGTTCTGGTCTTGACTTGGCGAGTGTTGCGATGGCAACAAGTCTTTTTGCTCTCGTCAAGTCGATGCGCGAAGTGGCGTTCGTTTCTCTATCACTGTTTCTTTTTAGACTGCATGGCGCCGATGAAAATAGCCTGACGTAAGATCCGGAATCCGTACTGCCCAACAGGTTCCTCACGGCTGGCCACGAAGGACTCATGGCTCGCCGTTCTGTGGTGCGCCTCTGCTTTCACGAAGTGCCGGAACTCAGCCCGACTACAAAAATTACCTGCTCGACCCACTGAAAAACCTGTGCTGTCCGGGTTCTGCCATCCACGTGTGACACCGCGTATTGACATGGGTGAGACCGAATCAGGGAGCAGGCCTCAACGGTTTGGGCGCAAATATTCGGGGTAGTTGCCTGGCAATGAGAACACTGACAAGGGAGGTTATCGCCGCAACTATACCCCAGAACTTGAATGATTTTTTCGTTCTGCGTAGCAGTCCGGGGTGGCGCCGAGATCGCCGGTGCGACTGACGTTCATGACTGGCCTGTCGCCTCCCGTGTGAGGCGTCATGTGGGCGGGTTTACCGTTCCCCTACTGACTATTTGACACCCTGACTGGCGTTCTGTTAGTTTGAGGGCACCTTCCGCCTGTGGATCTGATGGTGTGTGTTGTGCGGGCCCTTAGGCAGCTTCCCGGCCGTCGGTTTTGTTCATCCTGCACATCTCAACACTGTCTCATCCAATCGACTACCCCTCCTCTGGAAAACATTCCATCTTCACTGCCCATCTTGTAGAACGGCGACCCAACTGACCCCATCCACTTTCGTCCCATCTCTTCATTCCCAGTTATTCCAAGGTGCGTGGGGAAAAAAGTAGTTCAACGGCAGCGTATACCACTACCTTTCTTTTCAACCCACCTCTATTCTCCCAAGCCAGCACGGCTTTCCGTTCTCCACACCACTCACGTGAGGACGCTCTGGCCATGTCGGCCGACAAAATCCTCACGGCTACAGACGGTGGGAGATATCGCGTCTTGTGTTGTTAGACCTCAGCAAATGTTTTTGATATCGCGATACGATATTTACCCTCTGCGTAAGACTACAGCATGCGTACGGAGTGTGGGACTTTATTTACGGTGGTTCAGTAGTACCTTGTCTGCGTCATACCCAAAGCGTGTCACTGGTGACCACAGTGAGCTGCGCAAATCTCCCCTCATTGCCTACACGTGGGAGTATTCAGGGTCTGCTCTGGGACGCTCCTGTTTTACAGTTTTCGCCAACGACCTTCTCACTGTTTGCTGCCGGGCGCTGGTCGTGCAATACGCTGATGACACCCAGGTTGTTGTCTCCTGGTAAAAAGGACGAACTTCCATCGCTCATCACTATGTGGAGGACGTCTTGGCTTCTTTAGAACGAGTGTTTCGCCGCGAACGATCAAGTGAACGCGAGTAACTCAATCATCACTTTGCGAAGCCGCCAAAAATCTGCAGAAACTAACAAGAACTTGAAATCGCCTTCCGGCGACAGCCGCTTCAAACCTTGCAAACGAGGTCAAAAAACCTAGGGTCACTTTCGATTAAAAATATATCCTGGGACAGTCATGTGGGTGTCATGCAGCAACGCGCAAACCCGGCATGTTTGATCGGTCTGTCGAACGCGCGCGGCAATATGCCCTGCCTCTCACAGCATTTGTCATCGTGCACTTGTAACTGCCTTAGTACTCTCACCAGGTCCCGGTATGTCTCTCTGTGTTGGTACGGTACTAAAAAAGAACATGCATAGGTTCAGAAAATTTTTGAATTTTGCTGCGAGAGTAATTTTTTGGTTGCAGAAAATTCGATCAGTTCGGACCTTGCGAGAGAGACTGAGCTGGCTGGCCTGCCAGTTGATGGGTGCCACTGTACATGTTGCTGGCGCGATTATGTGATAGGCGAGTGGCGAGCCTGACTCCTTGGGCTGTCGACACTCCGTTCAACATGACATGCGGCAGCGCAACACAGACAGGAATGGTTTGCTGCATGTGCCTAGATCAAAGTGGAGGCTGGTAACGACAGTTCTGTTCAAGGGCGCCCACACCTGCACACAAACTGTCCAGAGATTGACATTTCACTGGCCAGAGGCGTTTTTCGGCCCACTTTTAAAACAGCGGGATGCTGAGCCTCGCATCCACTTGAGCCGGTCGTGGTGTGACCGATGTATTGTGGAAACCACCGAGTGCACCAACTTGCCATGGTTCGCTATGCAAATATTTGCATTGTTGACGATGACGATGGTATATGTTGCCGTGTATGTGTGTGTGTGTGTGTGTTGTGTGTGTTGTGGTGGTGTGTGTAGTGTGTGTGTGTGTGCTTGCTTTACCTCGCGATTGGTTCTCTGTTTACTTGACTCGCGATTGTCCATGTTTACTTGAAACTCAGTGGAGTTATAATCCATCTGCAGTGGACGTTTCTTAAAATACAATTACAATACAATACAATACAAATAAATTGTTATCTGTTTAATTCGCCATATCACGTGCTTTGATTTTCGTGCCGAAATTCTTCATGTTTATTTTGTCCGGAACCTCTATATAAAAAATAAATGTGCCACCGAACTGCTCAAAGCTACATCAGGTAACGTCGATGCTCTGAATATTGCTAAATTGCGTACGACCAATCAGAGAGCAGAATGATAAATTACGTAAATATACTTATTAGTTGAAATTGCTGGTAATTATGAAGATTTATATTACATTGACAATATATAAGATATTTTTTAAAATTAATTTTGCGTTCATCAAATGCATACAACAAGGGTTAAGGTAACCTGCAACTAGTCCATTACGGACGTGGGAGGGGGGCAGACGGTGCCTGCCAATGCTGTAGAGAGGGCTGAGACTCTTATTTACAAAGATTGGTGCTCAACCTCTTCCGCCTGTTCCCACATTTCCACCGCATGGTGTGCCTAAGTAGCATAGTATATTTAAGTATCACGAATTAGAACAGCAGTTTAAAATAAATTATATATATATAGGAACAGCAGTTATAATTTAATTATATATATTATATTTTATATATATTATATATATAATATATATATATATATATATATATATATATATATACAGAGGCGTAATTTTTTAAAAATATTGGGGTTGCACTTAGTTGCTTAAGAGCCCATTTGTACCACATTCTTGTTCAAGGCGTAATGCTTATTCCCCAGATTTATTGGTGTTGTAGCTACAACCCTTTGCATTAAGTTAACACATATATAATTATATATATATTAACTAATTATATTTTATATATATTATTAATATATATATATCTAATATTCTATATATGTTATATGTATAGTATACATAGTCCTATATATGTTAGGTACAACCATATATAAGTATAAATATATCTATATTATTATTATATATATATATTATCAGTATTGCAACTTCGATATTAGCGTCATTAGCAGTATGCTCGAACTCCTCTGATGAACACAGACATCCGTTTATTTGCTAGTAATTATTGCTTGTTTTGGGTTCTTTCGATGTTTCGTACTACGCTCGGGTGGTTTCAGTTTCGTGTCTGATATTATAGTATAGGAATAACGTCATTTAGATATTGCATCTTGTGGCGAACCGTTTCGATATTCATAATCGTTATCAAGCAATATGAATTTAATATTTACAAACGTGAAACAATATGGACATTGAATGGCAAAGTTTAAATAATTGCTCAATAGCAAAACAATACATTTAAAATGCAAACTAACAGTTTTAGCTCGTTCATATAAACATCGATGCTTCATTTCC
The DNA here is from genome assembly GCA_014673585.1 of Semibalanus balanoides. Classification (NCBI taxonomy): domain Eukaryota; kingdom Metazoa; phylum Arthropoda; class Thecostraca; order Balanomorpha; family Balanidae; genus Semibalanus; species Semibalanus balanoides. The sequence continues at coordinate 89,493 of VOPJ01004707.1, forward strand.
AATAGCATATACATCAGGCACCAACACACTGTAGTTGAGATGCTGATCAAGGCGTGAATATGACCCAAGGATTTAATCCTACGGGATTGGCAGCTGGGAGCACAGGAGTTGTTTTCTCCGGATTGATCACTGCTTCTAGGATTGCCAGTTTTTCGGTGGTTTCCTCTCGTGCTTCAAATGTCAAACTTCCGATGAGGTCTTCTCGGGTGAGTGTGGCGGGTGGTGTGGCATCTCTCATTGAGTTTCAAATGGGTGGGGTGGCTTCGTGCATGGTTCATGGTTCCTGGCTGGACGGAGAGATGGTTGTGTTTGACAACGTAGTCCACGGTTTTTCTATGAAGTTTGCAACCTTCAACGGCGGCATGTCCATGTGGTAGACTACCGTTGGTCGTCTGCAGCCAGTCTTCTCAGATGCATTGCTATTCTTGCATGACTCAGTAGATGTTTTATTGTTCTCTGTCTAGTAATCCGTGTTTGTATTTTCTGGTTTTCCATACTGTCGGGCTTCACGTTCATATCATTGGATGTTTAAGGATTTCTTTTCGTCTTGTTTGTATGCTGTCGTCATTCGTGTTCTGATAGTAGAGGGTGATTATCTCTTGGTTTTCTGTTCTTGGGCTGCCTGGTTTCGGTCTTCATGAAGTCGTCAGGGCTCTTGTAGATCTCGTTGTCAATTTCCCTTGTTTGAGTAGTTGTTGTTCACAAGTATTTGTTGACGTGTGGTTCAGGCTCATCGTCTAGGCAGTCCAGCTATTAAACGTCTTTTAGAGCTCGGCGCACGTAAGTTGGATACACTTCCCGTCTTGTTACCGCTGGGGGCACTCGCTAAAAGCATTTAAAGGCAACGGCACCATAGTCTTCTTCCTTCTATAGGATGAGTGTAGACAGTGGGCACTTCGGAGTTGTCCACTAGCACATCCAAAAACGGGAGTTTGCCATCCACACCAAGTTCATACGTAAACTTCAGCACCGAGGTTTCCTCCATCGCTCGTCGAAGGACCTGCAGATCGTCTTCAGATCTGCACATGAGAGATGCACACCACCGCCACATCACCCGAGAAGACCTCATCGGAAGTTTGGACATTTTGAGCACGGAGGACAACACCGAGAAAACTGGCAATTACTAGAGAGCCTAGTGATCTTCCGGGGATACGTCTAGTGCTCAACTTGCCAACGAGATTACTCTCTGGCATATTTCCGCTTGCAGCACTCATTATCTTATGGTCGTGTTGGTGCCTGAGGTTATTATGCTTATTGGAAATGAGAAGGATTCGATTGTTTTATTTATGAACGAGACTAAAATGTTAGTAAGTATGATTTAAATGTGATTGTTCTTTAGGTTGGTAGGCATATTATTTTCTCCACTTCCTGATAAGTATAGGTTTTAGTTGTAAAATTTAATTATCATGCTTATACGATTATTGAATAAATCGGACGGTGTCGCATCTAGATGAATTAAAATGACGTAATTGTGTGATATTATATCAGACACGAAACTCTGTTACCACCGGAGCGTGTAACGAAACATCGAAAGAACGCAGAAGAAAGCTAATACGCTAAAAACGCTGTTGTGTTCCCCATCTAGATAATGCATATAATTTCCTACTTTACTATATATAAATGTATATATACCGATTTATATAGACCATCCACATAGAGAAACACTGCCCATACGGAGAGCACCGCCAGCAGCGTCAAATGTCATGGCACGCTATGTTATACAAGCACGGCATGTGTCGCCGAAAACTAACGCTAAGAAACACCAATAAATGTGGAAAGACGCGACCGGCATCCTTTGCCTTTAACAATTTATAAGCGAGAAAATCCAGAAGCTTATATTCCAGTCGTAGAATTTAAATTCAACATTGTATGACACATACAATTACACAAAGGCATTTTTCGGATCAGCTCACTCCCATTGCCATACATGTTAGGAGCCGACCACAAACCGGCAGCCGATTATTTTGCTTCATTTTTCACATCCTGACATGGGCGGTGCTCCCCAGTGGGCGGTGCTCCCCGGTCTTACCCTAATGTTGTTATAAATTTGACAGCATCGGTTTGGTCATCATTCAACTTCACGTCCTGTGTAACTGTAAATTGGTTCAGACGCTGGACTTTGTTCCGCTGCACGTGGTCTTGCTGTTGAACATGTCATTCACCTCGAGCACCACCCGGGGCTTTGCTGACGTGTGTGTCAGTATGCCGAGTCAGATGTTCAGAGATCTGATATATTGCTTCTTTGAACAGCCATGGGAGGACGATATTCTAAATTGTCGTGTACAAAACACCGATTATATTTCATTCGACGTAAAACTGGAAGCTATACTTTGAAGATAATGTTTGTATAGGTATGAAGATAGTTACGACACTAAAAAGAGTTTCGAAATCTCGTATATTGTTTCTTTCAACAACCATACAATGACGATGTGTTGAGATTCCCTGTATATCCACACCGTTTGCTATTCATTTGACTTAAAACTAGACGATTTATTTCAGAACAAACTTGAAACGGCTTAGCGATAATTATAACACTAAATTGATGCTGCAGCTTATGGCTCTGGGTGAAGATGTACTTGGATACGGCTACGAGCTCGAAGCCCGATTATATACTTCGGACCAATCATGAATAAGGAAACAGCTATTCACACAAACGGATGATACACAAGAGAGCCAGCACAGTTAAAACAATTAGTATGCTTCCCTTACTATTCTCAGTATGGTGCTACATGAATGTATGAACAATTATTTGATCGGCTACTGGCTGTTTTATTCGTACCTACGGATACGACAACGATGTAATAACGTTTGTTCTGCCAATGAAACAATTGTAGATACATGCTATAAGTGAAGTTAAAGTTTGAAATCCTTTATAACAACATTTATGCCAAGCTTGATAACTCTAACACAGCTCTCATTAAGCACATAAATATCTCGCATCGTATTGTATTGAACTGATCGCGCCACAGAACACATCCGTCTCTCTGAAAGTCCGCGCCATGCTCGGCTGAGATCACTCGACAAGGGAACAGAGGCTTCCACACTGCTACTGTTGTCTCTCCCTCACTCCACGGCGCACCTGACTGCTGCTGGAGACCGGGGATCGGCCGGCGCCCGGTCAGCTCAGGTCACCAGTTCAGCTGCTGAGGTCAGCTGACGTCACCAGGTCATCGCCCAGGGTCAGCTGGGGGAGAGGGGGGAGCGCAGCCTGGAGAAGCCAGGCGCTGGCGGTGCCGCCGTCTCTATCGACAGAGGATCGAGTGCAGACTGCCGTGACCGAACGCCTGAGTCTCGATCTTGTGCTCTGTCAGCGTGGGGCACGTCTGGCTCGGTGCGCATGCGCAGTTCACCTGCACCAGGGTGGTCACCTCGCTCGCCTTGTCGCCGCTCTGAGTGACGAACTTACAGTGCTGGCTGGCACTGCACTGCGGCATCTGTGGACAAACGTGCGACCATCTTACTGTGCTGTCCTGTTTCGAAAACGTGGTATGCTTGCATAAGTGTAGCTAATTGGAAGTTGAATGAAAGAGCAAAACTGGAATTAAATGTGCAAATGCGGTTGTGGTCTACGAATGGTATCCGAACAAATAATTGTCTCACACGGTTAACATATATTAGCAGCCCGGATGGTTTATGTAATATGTCATTGCCTAGTCTTAAAAATGATCGATCTTTTATGCCTAACTTTTTTCTATCGTAAGCATTTATGCTCACATGACTTGATTACATTTGCATCAAACACAGAGCGACAGCACGATGTCCGGACACTGACAATGATGATGTTCTTCTCCACTTGGCCGGGGTGCTAGACGGATCAGCGCGTGGCCTGACCTGCTCCTCTAGAGCGGGAGTGGGACGGGCGATGAGCTGACCTGGGTGCAGGCCTTGGTGGTGAGCATGACGTCACTCTCGGCGGTCTCTCGCCACTGCGTGTCGATCTGTTTGAGCTGGTGGCCGGCCGGGCAGCCGCAGTGGATGAACTCGTGGTGCGCCATCGACAGCCGCTCGTCTCGATAGCTGACCAACTCGTCTGTCATCGCTTCCTGGCCCGTCGAGCACATGGGCAGCGTCGGCGCCTGGCGGCAATACTGCCGCAACAGACAGACATGGGTCACAACTCACAGTGCCGCCTGGAAGACCAGCCACATGTTAAAGTACAGTGGAAACAGCAATGCGTGGATAATTCACGTTATTACTGCTTGGTCACATTAATTATAAATAACTATTTCCAGGCACCCAGCCAGGATTTTTTCTAAGGGTAGAATTCGTCCGTGGTAGAATTAAATTTCGCTTATCAGTCATATGTTGTTGACTGGGGGTAGGAAGGGGGGGTCGGATCGTCAGAAAATCCCATTTTATCTATTGTAAATTTATTTTGTTCTGCGGGGGCCATGGCCCCCGTGCCCCTCCCTCTTGGCTACGTCCCTGCCTATTTTAGTATTTCTATCAAACAAACTTGCATAGAACGCGACACTGTCACGTCCAACAATGCATATGCTTGTTCAGTACCGAAGAATGTCTCTTAAACATATCTAGTGTTGCGACTTTTCAGAAGAACTGTTGTACAACAATGTTTGTGATGAGTCAGTTTAACGTCTTTTTGTTGAGATGCACAGTGTTGAGTCTGCCTGGCATTGTTGTTTAGGTGGGAGTATTAGTGCGATAGTGCGCCAGTAACGAGCGGGCAGAACGCTTGGGCTCCGCTCGGTATGAGTCTGTTCTCAATGTACCTACCCTCTCGCTTTGATGCCTTCCGATCCCGGTGCCATTGTGAGCAGTGCGACTTTGCTTCTACATAGAGCGCTTAACAGCACTGCCCGAAATGTTCGGAAGACGACCGGCCAAGCCTGCGTTCACATGCGACTCAGGTCGTGAAGTGGTGGCATGAAGACGGCGCTCTGTGCTCCTTATGATGTTTATAAGTGGCTACCGGGGACCAGCTATCCGGGGCTGCTCTGCCCAAGACACCGGATTCGGAACAAGACAGCGACAAATCGCAAGGGTCTGTCGATAGCAGAGTTAGCTGGGTTGCCAAGACAGATGACGTGCGGAACATCCAACAGGCATGACTAAATTGAATTATCCGCCAACGACAGCGGGGTGGGACCCACCCTTTTTCTGTAAATAGCAACAGTGCAAGTCCCTCTCACGACCGTTGGAGTGGGTTCACAGTTTCGGCCAAATGACTCTTGTTTTTGCATTAAATCCGAGTTTGACACTCACGGAACCTCCAGGACATTGACTTTGAATGGAGCCTTGGGTAACCAACCCGAGTATTCTACTGACCTTGTCCTGTTTGCAGCTGTGACCGCCCTAACTACTAACTGGAGCTGTGGATGACCTCAGGGACATAGCTAACCTTGTACTGGTTGGAGCTGTGGGTGACCTTAGGTCATAGCTAACCTTGTACTGGTTGGAGCCGTGGGTGACCTCCGGACATAGCTAACCTTGTACTGGTTGGAACCATGGGTGACCTCAGGACACAGCTAGCCTTTTTCTGGTTGGAGCCGTGGCCGTGGGTGACCTCAGGACATAGCTAACCTTGTACTGGTTGGAGCCGTGGGTGACCTTAGGACATAGCTAACCTTGTACTGGTTGGAGCCGTGGGTGACCTCAGGACATAGCTAACCTTGTGCTGGTTGGCTGGTTGGAGCCGTGGGTGACCTCAGGACATAGCATAGCTAACCTTGCACTGGTTGGAGCTGTGGATGACCTCAGGACATAGCTAACCTTGTACTGGTTGGAGCCGTGGGTGACCGAGCGGCCATCCTCGGGGTCCCACAGCAGCGGACACGGCTGTCGACCCGGGCAGTCACAGAACTTTTCGGCGTTGATGCCCCAGGCGTTGGCCTGCACCAGACCGCACACGGCTGACCGTTTGCAGGTCATCAGGCCGCGCTTCTGTGGACAGAGGTACACGTCTGACGTCACCACCACTGATATACACGTCACAGTGTGTCCACCAATCGAGGCACTTCTGGTGTTAGGTACTGGTGTGAACTCTGTGCTGCGCTCATTGGTTATCATGATGTTGTTGCAGTGCATTACGTTATTGCAGGCCTGCATCAGACAGCTTCTGTTCGGTCGTTTCAGTTCGTCGCTGTGTCCCTCCCGTTATTGCAGTCCTGCGTCAGACAGCTCTGTTCGGTTCGTTTCAGTTTTGTCGCTGTGTCCTCCCGTTATTGCAGTCTGCGTCAGACAGCTCTGTCGGTCATTTCAGTTTGTCGCTGTGTCCCTCCCCTTATTTGCAGTCCTGCGGTCAGACAGCTCTGTCGGTCGTCTCATTTGTCACTGTGTTACCTCACGTTATTGCAGGCCTGCATCAGGCAGCTGTCGGTCGTCTCAATTTGTCACCTTCTAGACGTTAAATCACTCTTCAGCTTTCATCAGGTTCAACGTCCAGTATTAAACACTTAAAACGCTTCACAACCTTCAGCTGCAGAGTCATTATTCAAAGACTGGTGTGCTTTCGCCAACCATTTTAACGTTCAGGAATTGATAGACGATGAATCTCGCAAGATTAACCCTTGGTGCGTCTCGCATCTCACATGAATTACTTGCAATATTGTATTCATACGATGCTTTGGTAGGTCGTTTAGATAACCGATGTAGGAATGTGGTACGAAAATTGGCCTTGGTGAGTCAGTCCCCAGCACGTAGACTATGACATATTTTGCCGTCGACTGTCGTGACAGTATGTCAGTGACATGTAAACCCGCCGTGCTGTGGCTGTTATTTAAATATATGGTGTAGCCGTGCTCTGCGGAAGATAAAACAGATCAGACCACGCTCTTCTTTTGAGAGACGTCGCGTGTTCTTTGTCGTTTGGGACGCTGTTTTGCTTGGGCATTTTTTAGACGTTTTTGATTTCTGCAATTTTTTTGTTTTATTCAAAATGTTTTATCGACGTTCCCCGACTACTTTTAACGCTTGTCCAGAATAATCCATTCTATTCTTTGTGGTTCATGCTGTATCCTGTATAACTCTCTGTGTTGTGTGCTAACGATATATTATATTTACGCACGCCGCGCCGGTGCAGGGGAGAAAATTACCTCCGTTGAAATATAACTCTGTGTTGTTTGTGCTTAGAGATATATTATATTTACGGCACGCCGCGCCGAGAAAAGGGGAGAAATTTACCTCCGTTGAATATAACTCTGTGTTGTGTGCTAGAGAAATTATTATATTACGCACGCCGCGCCGGTGCAGGGAGAAAATTACCTCCGTTGAAATATAACTCTGTGTTGTGTGCTAGAGATATATTATATTTGCGCACGCCGCGCCGGTGCAGGGGAGAAAATTACCTCCGTTGAAATTCGATATGCCTACCCGTGATGAATGTAACCAGTAGACGGGTGCTTCATAAAAGTTGCATTATCTTATATCTAAATATAGTTTTGGTCAGACATGTCATCATTGCCCAGAAAGGAAAACGAAATGAGGTTGTGTTAACTGCAACGTTTGAGACAATATGTTCCAAACTTCGCCCAAGGTAACTTGTCGGCAAGGTTCAAATAAGGTGCATACAGTGCAAACACAATCGAGCGACATGCAAGCACAAGGTATTACATTACAAGTATGCTTGTCTCATATGTACAAGAAATGCAATATGTTTTAGACCAGGAAATGTTTTATACCAAAAAAGCAAAGCTTTGGACGCAGGCAGCAGATAATTATTTTTGTTTTACCTACTTATTGTAAATGGCATTGCATGATCGCTTACCGGAAGAAGATAGCTCACGGATACTACACACATCAGTAAAAAGCGCAGTAAAGGCTGCCAAGTATGTTAGTAGCTGTATTGGCTTCTGCTGCTCCAAATGCACTAAACACGACAGCAAATGTGTGACATAAGTAATCAAAAAGAAATTAAGTGGAAATAAGGATGTTTATTTCAAAATACATTGATATTCGCAAAAACGAAACTCAGATAAACAAGAAAATAGACCAACAGCTATAGTTGTACAACGTAAATAACTGGAACTGGAGCATCAGTGCATACCACAGATTACCACACAGCAATGGGCTCATGCACGTTTCTATCTAAAGGAAATGAACAATTTTTAAGCAGTGAACAATAATTCGTGTTAAGTGAGAAGTACGTTATTAGGCAAGGGAGTTTTAGAGCGCATCGGTACGCTTCAATAATACAAATAAAGTAACATTTTGCTGCAGAGTCTGACCTTTACAGGGATGCTGAAAACCATAAGAAGGTGCCCTTGGACCTTGATGTCGAAATTGTGTCTGAGCGGAGACTTGTGGAGGACCCATAAAATGAAACACATGCATGAGATGTGCTCAGTTTGACTCAGATGTGCTGGCGGACGTTTTGCCGCTGCGTCCCATAGCGGACGTTAAACCGATCCGGACAAGATCACAGTGGGCTGGACGTTTACTTCGTCTAAATGTTTGTTGTCTGCGAGGAGGCATATATGAAATGTTGTTATCGTTTCACAGAAACATGTGTTTGCTTGAATAGTGTTTCGACGCTCATCATATTCTTGTTAAGTCAACTGGCAAGTTTTCTTTCATGGACGATGTAGTCCAATATCGAATCGCAATTGCATATAGCTTCCTTGACAAAGCAGAAAATTGTACAGAAGGTTGAGCTGTCGCTAACTCCAAACTCCGGAAATAAAGCGTGCATCGTTGGCTTTGAGCACCGGAAATTGGTTTCTTAAGAAGTAGATAAGAAGTCGTTTCTGGCCTTTACGCGGAGTAGCGACGACAGTTTGAACTTTGATAAGATGGACTTTGTGTGACATTGTCGTGCAGTCAGTAGCGGCAAATTGCGGGGGGTAGGGTACCCAAATGCCACCCTAATCGAAAGTACTTGAGTGCAACATTTTTATTTTCTCCCCAGATTTTATCCAGCTTATTATTTCACGTTGCAGCCGAGTGACGTATTTTTCCTATTTATTTTTAACCATGCATACTTGCCTGGTTATTTTCCTGTCTGCTCTGGCGATAAATAAACATTCATTTCATAGAGCTATGATTTCATACAACTGATAGCTTTATCAGTGGATCACTGTCCAGATGTGTGTCAATAATTATTATAACTAGAGGCGATTATGGATTTATTTGTTAGGCGAAAATCAACAATGACCAACGACATGGCATGTACTGTCTAATTTCTGTCACAAACAAACAAAACTGGAATTTTGTTTGAACCTTTTATCTCTTTTCTATGTAATGTCTTACAAGTGACAAAATGCTCTTGGTGCACTCTAGTCTTCTAGTCTAGTCTAGTCTAGTTCTTCTAGTCTAGTTCTTGGTGCACTTTAGTCACAGACAGCTTCTGATTCTGATTCTGATTCGACCGGATTCCACCGGCGGTATATTGTGTATATCAGGTGCAGCTTTGACGAAACATTAATTATATAGACTGTATAGATGCGCTACCATTAGGGAAGGCGGAGCAAGATATCTGACAGTTAGGTTTTGTTAAGAGGGTGAAAATGTTAAACTGTAGTTTAGGTAAGGGTTTAGTAGCGCCATCAAGGTTAACAAAACACATCAAAATAAATATGCATACATAATATAGACAAGTTAATAACAAACAAAACGGCCGCAATCCACCACAGTCTTCCCCCCCCCCCCCGCCCCCCCGGACGTCAGCGGCCCAGCCGATGCGGGTGGCGCCGGTGACGCGGTGCTCCAGCGATGCAGGTGGCGCCGGTGACGCGGGCCGCACCGGTCAGACTCCGACCCGCCCCGACCGCCAGGCGGCGCCAGCGACGCAAGCGGCGACGGCGACGAAAGTGGCGCCGGCGACGCCGCAAGTGGTGCCGGCGACGCAAGTAGTGCCGGCGACGAAAGTGGCGCCGGCTACGCGGGTGGCGCCGGCGACGCGGGCGGCGCCGGTCCGACTCCGACCGTCCCGATCGCCAGGCGGCGCCAGCGACGTAAGTGGTGCCGGCGACGAAAGTTGCGCCGGCGACGTTCAACAGCCTTGTCTTCAACAGCCGTGTCTCAAACACAGACGACGAGCGGGCCGGCTCTGAGGCGGACCCTGACCGGGCGAGCGGCCGGCCAGAAGCCGGCGGCCACACGGTCCCACTCCCAGGGTAGCCGTCCACCCGGTCACGCCTCTCAAGATGCTGTCCGACCGTCACCAGCGACCGCGAGAGGTCAGCCATCAGCTGATGCTGCCGGTGCAACCCGGGCGCCAGCCGAGCCGTCCCAGCCGCACCGACCACCAGCTGTCAGTCAGCGTCAGGACGCGGCCCGACGGCTGAACCCTGCCACGTGTGTATCCTTGGGACGACCTAGGTCCGACAAGATAGAGCCCGCAGAGGTATCACACAGCCGTCCACTCACGGGCGGAGTTTTCTATTCAAATGGTGAGGCTACTGTCTCACCAACTTCCCGCTATGCCGCACCAACTTTTGTCAGATTTTAACGGTCCCTGGCGTTATTTAATGACCATTTTTCACTTCGTTACTTCAAACATGCAAAACAACTAGGCAATGCGAAAGTTTTACCATCAACTTGTTCTGAAAAGCTCCACCCATGCGTCTTCCGAGGACGGTGCAATAATGTTCAGGTGGTGGCACCACAGTGTGCTCTTCTAACTCTACTCAGTAGTGATGCCAGGTGACTAACCTGGCATCACTACTGAGCACAGCTTGGGACTCCATAGAAGAGCGCCTTCAAACCGATTGCATCTATACAGATTTTTCGGCAGCCTTTCAAAGTGTAAATCATTCTCTTCTGGTACACAAACTTCAAAATTCGTACAATATCATAGGTTTGGCCCTAAAATGGTTCACATCTTACTAGATAACCGGGAACAGCGAGTGGTAGTCAACGGCAAGTGCTCAGAGTGGTGCCGGATAACGTCGGTATCACCGGAAGGGGGATTGATCTCTCCAATTTTGTTCTCTCTATACATTAATCACTTGCCGGACGATATATCCTCTCGGGTTCTGATGTTTGCGGACGATGCAAAATTGTACAGAAAAATGTAATGTCAAAACGACGCTGAAATACTTCAGAAAGATTTAAATTAGCTATATAAGTGGTCCAAAACTTGGATGCTTAAACTGAACCCGCCCAAGTGCAAATATTTTCGGATGACCCTGTTAGAACAAAAGCCATTTGGTAAACGCAATGATTCCGATCCCGGAAACACAGCGCTGGAGACGTGGAAATATTCACGATTCTCACAGCAAAGCGAATACCGTTGAAAGCACCAATAGATGCCCTGGCGTCCTTATTAGATCGTTTCCAGAGGGACTAACCCGCGAGAGGAATATATCAAAGTGGCATCCAGTAATGACATCGTATTTTGCCACGTCCGTCAAATATGGCAATACTGTAGCGTGATATGGGGGCGGTTGCCGCTCGAACGCACACTGATTTAGGCTGCAGAAAGATAAAGCATAAGTCTCCTCATGCTGAACGCTCACTGTCGCTTCACAATCACCATGCCAGGCGTATGGTGACCTATTATCTCAATTTAAACTGTTTCTTTATCGGCTCTCGTAGGACTTAATCATGATCTTATGTTCATTCACAGCGTTTTTAAGGGTAAAATATCATCGTCATTTTTACTGCAGTCATTTTTCGTCAATGTACCGTGTCGTACTACCAGGCAGCTGCTCCTCACATTGTTTAATGTGCCGTACGCCAGGGTAATCACGGTCAAAGAGGGACTGTTCGCCAGACTGCCCAGGCAACTTAACCGCTTTATAGGAACGTGTCGCAATGCTGATTTCCTTGCCGACACATACCACCAGTTCCGTACTAAAGTGAGGCTGTACGTCGCATCGTTGTAACTCATTTTTACTGTGTGTGCCTGATGTCTCGTTAGTGTCATATTTTATGTCATATTTTATGTCATATTTTATGTCATATTTTAAGTCATATTTTATGCCATATTTTATGCCATATTTTATGCCATATTTCATGTCATATCTTATGTCATATTTTATGTTTATGGCGTATTTAGTATATTTTAACATGTTTTTGTCTTGTAGCTCTTGTGTTCAAGTCTAGGTAATTTTATATTTTGACTTCGTCCATCATTGAGGTATCCCGTCGACGATTTGTGCAAATAAACAAATAAACAAAAACAAACTCGTCATTGAAATGTCATTGATTCTTCAATGGTACTTCCGAAGTCTTCCTTCCAAGTGGAGTGATATGAAGCATTTTTTAGCATTATAACACCTATTGTAATAGCTCTTTAGGAAACGTGGTTACTACCTACCGATCAAACTAACTTTGATCTGATTAATTATTCATTGTATCGACAAGACGACACCACACGGGGGGGGGGGCGCCGGCGAGGTGGTGCAGCGCTGTATGTGTGTAATGACTTTGTACATTCACAGGTCGATCTCAACACCACCCTCGAGGACGTTGTCTGCACTCTTCGTTTACACGGCCGTGACATTGATATTTGTTCGCTGTATATTCCACCTCACAGAGACGATGCGTGTTTGCATGTCAGCCTTCCGCACCTCGTTTCCCATTTCAAAAACCCATGTGTTCTTCTCTGTGATTTTAATGCTCACAGTTCAGCATGGTCGCACTACCCAGTGTTGTGCAGACAGATCGCCTAGGACAAATAATTGAAAATGTATTTACTTCTGCAGTTCTGTGCTGTTAAATACTGGTACCAACGCACATTTTAACTTAAGTCATAACACGCAGTCCCCCATAGACCTTTTGCTGTGTTTTGCATCGTTTGGAAATGATTGTGATTGGAAAGTGGAAGGTGACATTTATGACAGTGATCATATTCCATTCAAATTGAAACCCACCTTTCTCCCCCATCGGGACAGCGTGCCTAATTTCATCCCACGTTGGAATCTAGCAAGAGCCGACTGGGATAAATTTCACAATAAAACTGTAATTACACATGAGCCCTTTATATCGCCAGGGCAACCAATCGCCTTCATCACTGATACACTTTGAACTGCAGCATCGGGAGCCATTCCACTGACCAAGCACAGATCGAGGCACATTACGGTGTCATGGTGGTGTCAGGAGGTAGCTCAAGCTATCGCTCGACGCAAGCGCCCATTCAGAAGTTATTTACGTCATCCCGATAAAACACATTTAATAGAACGCAACCGAGAGCGAGCGAGAGCTAGGTGCATTATCCGAGAAGTAAAACGTCGTTCTTGGCTGTCATTTTTACAGACGTGTACAATTACATCAACAACACCACTTAGCCAAATATGGACGTCGATCCGCCGCCTTTCCGGTAAACGCCACCCTAATTCAACTACCCCGCTATTGATAAACGGTGTTACACAAGTGTACAGCAAGGTATAGTTAATGCCATCGCAAACAACATTTATTTCTACAGCTTTAGCTTATCAAATAACTATACTGTCCTGGCTTCACTGGTTTTGCACTAGAAAGATACTGCCTGCTTCATTTACATTTTACTCCAATAAGACAGAGGACTATAATTCACCTTTTGCGATGTCGGAGCTGCAAATGGTCATAGGCACAGCTGGCGATACCTCAGTAGGGCCAGATAGATTACATTATTCTTTCTTCCGGCATTTACCACGCCCTACACTACCTTTTCTTTTAGACACTTTCAAAGACTTATGGTTTCGACATGTCTTCCTCGATGCCTGGAGAGAGGCTTCCATAATCCCCATTCCAAAGGCAGGTTGATGGAAAGAGCTCTCAGGATTACCGCCCTATTGCTCTGGTGAGCTGCATAGGAAAGCTTATAGAACGCATGATCGTGCAAAGACTTTAAAGGCACTTAGAAAAAAAAACATAATCTGCTGGCAGGGCTGTAAATCTAAAGGTTTTACCACAAATCTGAAGATTTTGTCGTCTGTTTCTAGAGGCAAATCTAGAGGCTTTAAGCAAATTTTTCGAGGATCCTAGAGATTCTAGAGTTTTTGGGAATGCCCAGAGGTTTTTGATCAGCTCTGTCTGGCAATGGTGCATGCTGGACGATTTCCAGTGTGGCTTCTGCAGGGACCGGAGCACAATTGACCACATCGTGAGGCTTGAAACAGATATTCGAGACAGTTTTAAACGACATGAACATACTGCTGCTGTGTTTTTGAACATTCGACCTGCGTATTATGTTTTTTTTAAGCTAGCACTTCTAGTTAATATGTATAGCATTTGTATCAGAGGATATCTCGCTCACTATCCTTGTCAGTTTCATATCAGAAAGCAGAACTTCTCAAGTAAGGTGCCGCTCTGCGTTATCCACTTCTCACCAGCTGCAGAATGGCCTGCCACAGGGCAGCTGTATTTCGCCAGTTTTGTTCAACGTCATGATTGACGACCTTTTTCGGGACATACCGGCAGGGCTGTCGTTCTCGTTATTCGCAGATGACAGCGCGATTTGTTGTTCCGATCGACGAGTCTTTAGTTCGCCTCCAGGAGGCTCCAAGTCGATTGGAAAGGTGGTCTCTAAATATGGATTTCACTTATCTGCACCCGAATCCACTGTGATGATATTCAGTAAGAGAAGTATAACTCCTCAACCAAATCTGAAATTAAGGCTGTCTGGACTGGACATACCTTTCGTGAACTTGTTCAAATTTCTCGGGATGGTTTTTGATTCACATCTTATATCCTTCAGACAGTCAGAGTGAAATGTTTGAAACGTCTGAATTTATTCAGATGTCTCACAGGCTCCACTTTCGGCGCCGACTGGTCAACACTTCTGCGCCTATATAAACCCTCGTATTATCAATTATCGAATATGACTCAACAATCTATCCAAGTGCCAGTGCTTAAACCTTCTCGACGTACAGCAAAATATTGATTAAGAGTAGCCCTGGGAGCAATGAGAGCCTCCTCCGTCGTCTCTTCAAATTAATGCCGGCATAGCGTCACTCCACCTACTTCGTATGGAACAAACTCTCCGCTACGCAGCTCGTGTCAAACTTCACCCAAACCACCCTTTCCTGGCATCACTGGAAGTATCTGCCACGATCCTCTGTAACTCTGCGGCTGTGAACTAAAGGCGCACTGAACGCACTACTGCCTCTCTCGAATCGCAACTTTTTCCAATCAGCTTCAATGTGATATACCGCGAATCACCCCAATGCCAGAGCTGACTTCCGTCTTGGTAACTTCCCTCTGTTCAACTATCCTTCCTTTCAAGACAGCCTACGTCCAATCTCACTGAAGGTGAGGTTCAACAAAGACTCCACCAACTGTACGCGTAAAATCGAAACTTACTTTGTATTAATACGGATGGATCCAAGGTTGTCAATCGCACAGGAAATGCTGTATTTGTTAACTGATACAAAATATTTTGTCGCTTGTCGGACGAAACGTCAGTGTTCGTAGCAGTGTTCAGTGTTCGTAGCAGAACTTCATGCCTAATATCAAATCTCTTAAATCTCTTATATCTCTTAAAACTGTTCGTCAATCTCGAACACCAAATATCATTATTCATTCCGATTATAAATCCGCTCTGCAATCTATCGATAATCCTCCGTTTTCACATAATATACAAGTTGACATACGTAACTTACATGCCGAGCTCTTCTATGCTGGATTTCAAATTATTTTTATTTGGGTCCCCAGTCACTGTGGTATCAGAGGAAACGAGATTGTGGACCTGTACGTAAAACAGTCACTCGCCTTAACCCGCGCGGCGTAGGGGTCTCTCGCCGAACGCGCGGCGTAGGGGGGTAAATATTAACCCCCCCCCCCTCTTATCTTCCGGAACACCAATAACCGCAGGAGGAACGCGCAAGGCGGCGATCGAAAGCCTCAATAAAACGATTCGAATGATTTACCCGAAATTTTCAAGTTTAGGTCAAATGTTTAAGTCAACGAGTCGGTCATATGGACAGTTCGAGTTAATGAGTTAATGGTTCATACTTTCAAATTAAAATTCCTTTGATTAAGGACTCTCAATGCACATTTTAAAGCTCTCCAAAGGTGTAAACACATCTATGCATTTAAGTACAAGTTGAAATTGCATGGCAAAATGTCAAGGTCAAGCGTCCAGGTCACAAAAGCGTCACTGTCACGAAGAGGTCCAAATAAAGCCTTGTGACACATGTTTTAGGGGTCATTTTGCACGTAAGAATCGATAGAAAACAGTCATTTTTACAACTTGACCCGTCAAAGGTCAAGATCAGGTCATCTAAGGTCAAAACTGAAAACTGACTAATATTGAATAACAATGACATGATTTCTAGCGGTTAGTTTTGTCTCATAAACAACAAAAATGACATTTTATATATCTGTATCAGGTCAAAAAAATCCCAAAAAAACGTTATTTTGAAAAAATGACGTCATTACCTACTTTTGCTTGGAGAGCCATCAGTCACTGAAAAAACGAAGCTATGACTTTGAAATTTGGTCTGGGTATTTCATTACACTTGGTTCTGTCATATATATATTTCCGGTTTTTTGATACCTTTGAAATTTTCAAAATTTTTTGTGAAAAATTTCTGAAAAAAAAAAGTTTTATATTTTGGGGTCAAAAACCCAAAATTTTGGAAATCCGAAATTGCCATCTTGTAGAGAATTAAATTTTCCTTTCTTGTACCAGTTTTGCGTTTGCGATTTGCTAAAGCTATGTTTTCTACGAGTGCATCAAACCATTTATCGTTATTCAAACCAAAAATTGGATACATGACGTCATCAAAACGTCATTATCTCCCCAAAGTCTCAATTTTCACGATTTTTTTAGATAGACGTTCAAATTGATGCTGAATAAGGTAAATAAAACTTTTGACGTCGTTATCTGTTTACCCGTTTTCAAGTTATTGCGGAAATTACGGGAGGGGGTAAATATTTACCCCCCTACGCCGCGCGGGTTAAATACCATACCAGATATATCATCTATATTTGAATAAATCAAAACTACACCTTTTTTCATCCAAATTTAAACAAATAAAATTCAATTTAAAACACTTAAAGCCCAATTCAAAACAGTAAAGTTAATTTTAAAACAAATTAAATTAATTTTAAAATAAATTAAATTCAAATTAAAACAAGTGAAATTCGAATTTAAAACATGAAAAATTCAATTTAAAACAAATACAAAATTGACGAACAAGGAGGACGGCGAGGGAAACGGACAAGGAGACGAAGCGCATGATGAAGACGGAAAGGCAGGAGATCTCTACGACCTTCGAAGAAATGCTGCGAACTGCACCAAGGCTGTCACAGATCGAACACTGGCTCTGCTACCTCGAGAACAAGATCGAGTCAGCGATGGCCGCCGTTACCCCTCGAACCTGTTTGCGGTCATGTAACATATCCTAAAGCACTTCTCGGGATGCCTGGTGCTCGAAGATCTGCTTGTGGGACATCTTGTGGGTCTACATTAAGGGAGTGTGTCACTGTGTCTGTGTGATGGTTCACTGTTATGTTAATCAAAGTTTCCTGTTCTGTTTCATGTGGCTCACCGAGAAGTGCTGATTTTTGTCTCTTTTGGTTGCATGGGCTTGTGTTAATGAGCATATTCCTGAAATATATTGCTATAATGACACATTCAATGTTTTTTGTACCTCTTTTGCAGTTTAAATCCCGACAAATGCACGTCCCACCCTTTGTCCAACACATATCAATCAATGCAGATTTATTATATTCTCCTTCCATTCAGTTTTCACGAAGTTTTCACAAATAGGTAAACTATTTGTAAACTACTGATTTGTATTGTTTTTTATCGGTCTTAAATTGAATGTTACATGTTTTAAATTTGAGCTTCTCTTGTCTTAATTTGATTTGTATTTGTTTTAATTTGAATTTATTTGTTTTCAAATGAATTTTACGTGTTTAAATTGAACTTAACTGTTTTAAATTGAATTTTGTTTGTTTTAATTTGGATGAAAAAAGGTGTAAATGATGACCGTGTTCAGGTATGTTGAGTACGTAAAACTTTCGCTTCTGAATTCTGCCGGCTGCCAGGCATTGCCCGATCGGACAGTAGGGGGTCAGGACCAGCGCAACAAGGTATGCTTAGCGCGAGTCCTAACCTCGGTAATCAATCCATTCTAAAGGTTTGGTCTAAATTTATAATAAAAAATAGATACTTTTCGGCAAAAAGTCATATTATTTTGGCAAGGACAGTGTCAGGCTGACAAATCGATGACACAACTGCGTACCATTAAGCCCGTTACAAAGCCATAACACTCATCATTGAGAGAGAATAGACACGAGGAAAAAACTTTGTAGGATAAAATGATACTGCCACCTTAACATTATATTTGAGTTGAGATAGACATTTTGAGTGCTTGGCATTTAAATTATGTATGATAAAAGTTAAAAAAAAAAAATCGGGCGCCACCGAAATCGTTTTCACCAGCCCTGGTCGCCGACAGCAAAGGGAAACCATAGTGTAAATACGGGAAACCCGGGGAGTGGCGCCTCCTGTGTATCTCTTCCCCGTGTCTGTATTACAGGGCTCCTTATTTGTCGACGATATATTTGTTTTGCCCCAACCAGAAAATATCATCCACCGCCACTGGTCACAGTAGATAGTGTGATGACAAAGAGACACATATAACACATCTCTGCTGCCACGGTACCAGTATTATTGACACTTTGACTGTCGCTCAAGTACATTTCGACAAGAAGCTGGAACTCATTCACATTCCATTACCGTTTATGTAATCGTTCAACGAAACGGCAATAAACGGCAATCAAATGGCAATGGAATGTGGAGGGTTCGATACAGCAAGCAAGCTAGTAAAGCTTGCTTTTCCTGTATCGAATAGGTAGGTAAACTGCAGTGTTCAGCTCACTGTTTGCGCTGACAGCTCACCGATTGCGCAGTGAGCACATTAAAACGGTCTGTCGTCTTCGCGTGATCTGTAGTTTTCCAGGTGCTGAGTCTAAAGGGCACAGGTTGCCGACATTTGTTATATTGTTTTACAAAGTAAGCATGTCATTGCTTCTCGTATTGTACGGTAATTAAAGATAGTTACTGTTTGGTATTGAATTTGGTATTCATTGTGTACATCATAGCTTAGAAATGTATGCACACAACGGCCAACTCGTCGAAGCCAGTTTTTTAGCGTAATGCCAGCTTTATATTGTAGCTGATTGAATGTTGATGATAATGGACTGTCACTTATGGCAGGTAAAGAAGGTCACAATGGTAGGCATCGACATGGTTAATGACTCCGAATCTGGGACCTGAGCCCCAATATCTCTAACGTTTTAGTCAACTTCCAAAACACCCCAACACTTGTAACAACAAAATTGTCAGTCACATATATCATCCAGAAAACCTCTGCGGCCGCAGGACCAGTTCAGCCTTCAATGAGCCGATGAAAACAACAAAGATACATGGATTATCGGGCTTGGCTGTCACCCTTCGTCAGCCACCTGCCGCCTGGCGAGTGTGTCCCGCGCTGTGACGCCTCTCACCGAGTGTGTCCCGTGCTGTGACGCCTCTCACCGAGTGTGTCCCGTGCTGTGACGCCTCTCACCGAGTGTGTCCCGCGCTGTGACGCCTCTCCTCACCGAGTGTGTCCCGTGCTGTGACGCCTCTCACCGAGTGTGTCCCGTGCTGTGACGCCTCTCACCGAGTGGCTGTCCCGTTGCTGTGACGCCTCTCACCGAGGTGTGTCCGTTGCTGTGACGTCCTCTCACGAGTTGTGTCCCGCGCTGTTGACGCCTCTCCTCACCGAGTGCTGTCCCGTGCTGTGACGCTTCACGAGTGTGTCCCTGTGCTGTGACCTCTCACCGAGTGGAGTGTCCCGTGCTGTGACGCCTCTCACCGAGTGTCTGTCCCGCGCTGTGACGCCTCTCCTCCACCGGAAGTACTGTTGTCCCGTGCTAGTGACGCCTCTCACCGAGTGTGGTCCTCTGCTGTGCACGCCTCTCACCCGAGGTGACCGTGCTGTGACGCCTCCTCACCGAGTGTCAATGTCCGTCTGTGACGCTCTCAACGGTGTATGTCCCAGTGCCTGTGACGCCTCCTCACCGAGTGCTGTCCTTGCGTGCTGCTTGACGCACTCTCACCGGTGTGTCCCGTGCTTGTGACGGCTCTCACCGAGTGTGTCCCGTGCCTGTGACGCCTTCTCCCGAGTGTTATTGTCCCGTGCTGTGACGCCTCTCACCGAGTGTGTCCCGTGCTGTGACGGCTCTCACCGAGTGTGTCCCGTGCTGTGACGCCTCTCGACGGATACCGCAGCTGTCACGTCGCTTACCTCCGGCGCCTCGGGGTATCCGTCCAGCTCGTTGGAGAGCTCCGGCGCGAAGTCGGCGATCTCGTTGGAGATGTCTGATCTGAAGGAGGCGGCCTGCACACCTGCCAGCATCAGCAGCGCCAGCAGCGGCAGCGCACCCCGCTCTGTCGCCATCGTGTGGAAACTGCGCCCCTTCCGCTGCCGCCGCTGCCGCTGCCACCTCCCTCACCGACTGACGCGTCCATCCGCCGCCGACACACTTCTTATAGCCGCCCGAGCCGGCGGCGGCGGCGGCGGCGGCGGCGGCGGCGGCGGCGGCGGCGCCGGTGGTGGTGGCGGCGGCGTTGGCGGCAGATATAAGGGTTTGTGACATGAGTGTCGGCACTGATGTTAACAACCGGTCCAGAGGCTCTCGGGGCAGGTGCTCACTTTTGACACGTCTTTAGAGATGCCTTCACTTGATTGCTAACCAGATTCAGAAACTCAAAGTTCTACTTTGCGATGGCTCTGAGACCACCGGTTGTCTGACTAACCTCGTAATGCACTCATCCTGTGTCTTTCTTTTTGCATTATATGATTCTCAAAATCGAATCGCCTTCTATTCTTCTAAGGCAGAAGAGCTGGAGTTGTTCTCTTGCCAAGTAAAACACTGGGGTTTAGTTTAAGGATTAATATGAAAAGTAACAAAGAGCTCAATGAATTTAGTTCCATTGCATTTGCAGAGCTCCAATTATGGAAAATATATTTGTGAAGGCCAAATGCCTAATGGTCCTATGCATCGTGGTTAACAATGCAAACTTTGTTGTGACGATGAATCGTTGTCCTGCTAAGGCAAGTCGCCCTTGCCGAGCCTTCATTAGCCGTTGTCCCGAAGGATTTATTTACCGGATGATTGGGGCTTTTGGAGCGGTTGGGGCGATTGGGGGGTCTGGTTAAACTTGGTGGTTTGGGACCAGTGCGACTGCTATGGCCGCGTGACACGGTGTTAGGTCAAAAATACACAAATTTCAACCCCCGTCATTTCAACCAAACACCCCAAACACCCCAAACGCCCCATATCGCCTCATATCGCCCCATATCGCCCCATATCGCCCCATTCGTGAAAACGGCTTAAACGGCGGTTCAGCACCAAAGACATGTTCACTCATTTTGATGACCAGAATGACTCGTTACCTCTTCCCCGTTGCGCAGACAGTTCTCGGTGTTAAGCTATGCGGTACAATATAACTTCAGGCGTTTACTACTAGTGCCACCTAGGGGCAGGAATATAAGTAGGTACGTGTGCTGCTCTGCTTTTATCTATCGCTGTTCGCCGATTTAGGCGTACCAGTAAGACGCCTTAATCGGCGAACGACGAGCGAGCCCGTAGAAACCCGATAACCGTCTTCTGACCGCTGATTGGGCGAGGGGAATGACGTAATCGACGGCTACTTTTCGGCGTCGTCGCTAGCACAGCATAGCAACGCGTGAGGAAACTAACGCTGTTGGCCGGGACTGTGCTGGGCGGCCGGGACCGTGCTGGGTGGCCAATGTCTTAGTTTTTCCCCCTACCAGGGGCAGATCCAGCGGGAAACCATCCGGTCATAGCCCGCCCCCCTCCACCCAGGCAAAAAGGTGGGCCAACATATATTTTGCCCCCCCCCCCAATGATATCAATGAATACCTACATTATTCAAAACGGAACTGATTTGGTACTATTTGGTACTAAGATGGTGAGTCTGGTACTCGGGGAAAGATAACAATTTATCGTAAAAATAGCCTGGAAGCAGTCAAAATCCTGCTATTAACAGTAACAAATTAGAAAAAAATATCACCGCTTCGAAGCTATCACAAGTATCGATATTGCTTATACAAAATAGGAAAATGGATGAAATTATTACATTATGTGTCTGGCAGAGGCTCTACTTGACGGTAATTAATCGCCCCAGAGGAATTACTGTCAAGGAGAAATAATAACTTGAGAATAATAACGTTCAAGCAGGCTACATGTTAAGCTAGCAAGCCTGCCGAGTTCCCAAAAAGGCGACGCGAGCGGAATGACGCAGACATCGGCACCCGGAAGCTGTTCCAGCGGTGCCCAGCTTGCTGGACCGAAGAGCAAATAGTGGGGACCAGACAGGCACGTAGTCAAGGAGGACGGCGGAGGCGCCCCCTGGAAGCCGGGCACGCCCGCGTGCTGAAAAGGACCGACGAGACCGCGCGAAGCGCGGTTTCATCGCGAATTGTAATTCTTTAAAGAACTTAGAGCACTTCAGAGGTTTCTTGGGGCCAGCAGGGCCTAAAGAANGGTGCAGCGGGGCTCTGACGGACGACAGCCCCAGCTCGTGCCGTGCCGTGCCGTGTCCTGGACTCCTGGTGCAGCGGGGCTCACATCTCTGCACGGAGCGGGCGCGCCGCCACGTGCGAAGCCCGCTCGGCGCCGGCTAATGAGTTATTCATACAGCCGAGCCGTCCAGGCAGCCGGGGCAGGCTCCGAGCAGCTGCCTGGGCGAAAAAACACAGCTCCGACTGGCAGAAATGGTTGAGGAGGGTTCAGCATCAAACTGACGGGGAAGCAGAATCCCCCCTCGTCCCCAAACGTCTGCCCTGCGTCCTGCTCCAGCCGACATCGCCCCGTTGCCGACCGGTCGGGGTCGCGGCCCCGCCCCGTTCCTTTCGAAGATTCCGTTCTCCTCTCAAACCAGGACAACAGCCAGCCCAGATGCTCCTTTCAGTACGCCCCCATATCAGAATGTCAAACTCCGGAGATAAACGTGATATTGCACCGTGAATACGTTAAGGTGGTGTACAATAGTAATGTAATGCTTATATTTTGAGATCCAGAGAAGGTCAGAGGAGTGATATGGAGATCTGAAGACACGTGCTCAGCGCAGATAAGCTATAAGAACTTGAAATTGTCAGCAGCAGTGGCAAGCACTTGTTAGAAGACCTCTACAGCACCCTGTGATGGGGCGTCGTAATATTGGGAGAGTATCAGCTGCTGGCCGTGACGGCCGCTGTTGTATGTGGTTTTAGTTTCGATTTCTGTAACATCTGTGCACGCATTTATATAACTCTCGTCATTGCTTAGATAACCCACTTAATAATTTTCGGTGATGCCCCGGCGAGTCGGCATGAGATAAACGTTCTTATTACTTATGGGTGTATATGTTACGGATTATCGCTCTTTTTTTAAGTTATTTTTTTCCTGAAAAATGTGTTTTTACTGAAAAGAATCCCAAATAGTTTTTTCACCGAAAAAATACCTTTCCCAAACAGACATTTTTTATCTCGAATGCCACACCTACCAGCACAAATTCGCGGATAAAAAATGGTGATACTTTTTTGCCACAAAAAGACTCCGTGTCTGGCGTATCCAGACACGGAGAGTCTGGAAACGCCAGTTGCCCCCCCCCCCAAATGAGCGGCTGGATCCGCCCTTGCCTGAAAGGTACATGTGAATTACTTAAACATTTGGCTGGAAATGAATGACATATTGTAGTCATATCAACTCCAGTTTCGGAAGTATGGTGGGTGCCTTATGTCTCATGCCAGAGTGTAATGCACTAACAATCTTATATAAAGTCGGAGTCTCGACGCCCACGTAACTTTATACCGCGTGATAGTGTCAACAAAGGCAGCGCCGACAAACCAGCAGTGTCGGCAAATATCGCTTTATTACATCATCGGTCCATTTCGTCCCGTTATTACGGCCACCGTGCGGTGACACGACACAATAAGCTTTGAACTGGCCGTCAGCTTCCTGCAATGTGGAGAACGGGGCGGAAGTTTATTGCATGGTCGGCGATCATTCCCTTTTGCGCTCCACCAAAGCTGGCTGCGAAAGAGCAAAATACGTAAGGCACAAATGTGCCCGCAATGTGCCGGCGATCAGTTAGCCTAGAATATCATTGTCTATGCTATGTAGCGTATTTTTCAACATAACGTGCAACGAACAGAAAATGTTCCTAAATTCATACGACCGTACCTTTAAATACCAATATAAAAACAGCACATCCATATATTGTATAATTTTTGCGAACATGCTTTCAACAGCCCGTCATTTGGTTCCTTCACGTAAAGGAACGTATCAAGTTATCAGAAGCTAAGCATACATTTCCTGCTCTGCCCCCCTATTGCCAGGGGATTCAGGTGAGGCGCGGCAGCGCGGCGGCTGAGCGCTACTCCAGAGCACCTCCACATTGGCATTTCCTCTCAGCAAAACAGTATTGACAATTTCTGGAAAACAACAGCCTCGCTGCAATTCTCTCATATTCGGCCTTCCACATACCGGGAGCGGTACTGGGCTGCGTCCTAGATCGCAAACAACTTACTAATGCACTGGATTCAGATGGAGCGGTATGGTTGGTTCTGTTCGGGATCCACTGCGGGATCTACTGAACAAATAACACTGACGTCACCGCAAAAGTGACTGTGCATCTTCTGCGGCGCCCAACTGCTGAGCAAGTCAGGGATTGTCAGTGTTACCTCAATGCGTCCATTTAGTTCCACGACGACAAGTCGTCGCCACATGAAAGGGTGTTTTCAGTGGCGAATCTACGGTTGGGCAAAAAGGCCAATTGCCCTCCCCAAACCGTCCGAAATCGGGAAAAAATTCACACACATTTCATGATATAGAAGGAAATCTGAGCAACTTTTACTAAGGAAAGTTTGCTTTAAATCAGCTTCCAATGCATAAGCAAGCGAAATCCGATATGTTTTTAGAATTGTGTGAAACTTTATTAATTCCCCCCAACTTCCGTTCTGGATCCGCCGCTGGGTGTTTTGGTACTCGAATGGCAGCGAGCCCGTCATGCCGGTGTGTTTTCATAGACATTGAACGCTCAACCAGTAGGAAGGAGACTGCGGCGACTGTCTACATTATCCATTTTCACTGACTGAAAACTATAGCATCTATATGGGGATTCACTGGGTTCATGAGGCAATGGCCCCTACCTCGAGTCTATACAAATGCCGAAGGGCCATTGCAGTGAATCGAAACCGACCACACCTACGGGTGTAGCCGGTAGCAATAGAAAAGTTACGACGATTCGCTGGCCGTTCGCCGGTGATAAGTGCGATGGCCGATGTGGAGACATGGTGATCGATTTATCAGCTCCATTTTCGGCGGCTGCATCCGAGCGAAGTGCGTTGGGGACTCCAGTCCTATCGAATACCTTCCCGTGTCGACGCGGCCAGGTGGCTGGCCAGTCAGAGAGGAGATCGACCGACACCAGGAAGCACTACCCCTCAGAGAAAACCCCGCAGAGGCGCTCTCGAAAATGTGTTTCGTTGTCGGGTCTTCCACCAACGGATACTTCTGATGACTAGACACTAGATAGGAACTCGTGACATCGTTGGAGGTTTCCAAGACATTTCGAATGCCACCGTGCGAACGCGAACAGAAAACTAATTGACCAGCTAACTAAACTGACAAACTAGCTGACTAAATAAGCGATGACTTGGTGACTGGCGAACCCGCGAGCTGTAGAGCTCAGAGAGCAAGTCGCTACGCAATGTGCAGCGGAGATGAATCTTCATGTGTACGCCATGACCAGATATTTACCATATGCCGGGGATATCAAAATACATTAGCCGGAGAGGTGTGGTACAACTTGGTATAACAAAAAAGCCCAAGGGCAATTTGTTGATGTACCAGAGCGCGTGAAAACAGTGTGTGTGATACAATTCTTACTGGAATTTGAAAGCTTTTGTCGACTTATTGCTTCCAAGGCTTCCTTCAATTTTATTCTAAGTCAAAATTTAACTTTAAAATAAATAATTGCTTGCTCTGGTGAAGGACCTACTTATAATTAAAACATGTTGAAAAATATGAAAAAACAACATTGAATGAGCTTACGCGGCATTGATGGTTAATTCATTAACCAACTCGCCGGAATAAATTGTCGAGACCTCTGTGGCTTTCTTGATTTTTGACCTTCGGCCTTCGGCCTCGTTCAAAAATCAAGAAAGCACCTCGGTCTCGACAATTTATTTACACCGGCCTCATGCGGTATTATATATTCCCACTGACACCTGGTATCCTGCACGGTTAATACGAACGGAGCTATCGAGTGCATCAGTCTTGTCAGAAGGAAGGCTTTCCAGGACAGTTACATTTATACTTAACTTACGAGTCGTCACAACTGGTGGTGCATCTGAATTTCTGTATTCCCAGGTCCGAAGTGCTTCCTGGAAACCTGGACTTGGAGATAATCCTTGAAGCATTATTTTATATTTCATATTTTCATATATTTTTATTCGCGAATGGACGAAATCGCGTTGCTGCCAACAGATCAGCCACAGCAACTGAATATGTAATTTCCTCCCCTTTATCCTGCAGGGATGAATCTGCCACCGGAACACGTGACAGTGGCTCCGGTAACCACTCCTGCTCTATGTGATTGTGAAGTTGATACTGTAGCTCAGCGACAAGCGCTATAGCCTCGCGCGGATTCCCGATAGCCACCAACAGAACCAGCTTGTTGATGGTGGATCAGTGGGCCATGCTCATCTTTTCCATCGAATGTCATAGGATGATCCAGGAAATCCCCGTTAGCCCGTCACACGTCCGAGGTCTTTTTAGAGACTCATCACCTCGGCTCAAGGGTGACCACACGGCTCTGTCGTCTCGTAACTCTGTCCAAATAAGGTCACGTAGCCGACCGGCTCGGCACCTTACGACTCCGTAACCGACCTCGGCTGCTGCCCCCCTCCCCCTGCAGCGTTAATGGCAGCACCGTGATGGGCACAGACCATGTCGTCCGCCACCAGCAACCGGTACACGCTGGTTCGACTATCGACCCACTGACGCACACACACACATACACACACACGCGCGCACAGAAACACACGCACGAGCGCGTGCCTACCGCCGATTGTTCTATGGTGGTGGGTGGTGAAACAAATCTTTATCCCTTCCCCCTCCCATGTAGTTACTCGCTTCGTTAACTGCCGTAGCCACCAGTACATGCGAGCGTTTGTGTGGACGACAGTGAATCCTGATCCAGCCATTATACCGAGCGTCTTGAGCACCATACTGAGGCGATATATCTGCCAGGAGGTGAACAAGGTGTCAGAGTAGCCTTACGAGTTGTTCTCAATCTGCCGACGGGGGGAAATTACACGAACCATTCATATCGCAAGATGCCAGTTGAGTTCCTTCCGTAATGATTTCCTCGCGGAAAGGTTGCATATGCGGCGTACTGGTCTGCCGTTCTCATGTGACGTAATTACACTATATGCTAGGTGCACTGATATGACGTACGGACAGGTCAATGTGTTGTTCTGCTGTGATGTACTACCATAGTGTACTGAAGTGTAAGTGTTGCCTTAAGTCTGCAATTGGTGATGAGAGAGAGAGAGAGAGAGAGAAACGGTGTAGCTATTTGTTGGATGAATGCCGTTGAAGCTCACAGCTTTACGAAATGGGTACACTGGCGGATCCAGGGGGTGGGGGCATCAGGAGCTAATGTCCCCCGGCAGGAGTCTGGGGGGGCATTTAACACAAGTATGCCCCCGCGCGTTCCCTGCTGAACGTGAAAAACAATGTTCTTAGGAGAACACTGGGAAAGTTAACAAGTTTTCGGGGAAAGATAACGATTTATCGTAAAAATAGCCTTAGCAGCAGGGGCATTCCACGACATTTCGACAAGTCGAAAACACCCTCATCTCTCACTTTTTGTTCTTAAATGGTGTATATGGTTATCTTGGGTCTTGAATTCAGCTTTGGAAATATTAGTTCCATCTGACCTGAGGTTATCGAGTTATAGCCTCGGGCATTTTGCAGGGTCACGTTGCAGAGGTATTTTTGGGCCGAATAAGAATGCATTTGACTTACCTCAAAATTCAAAAATACTTACATGGCTGAATTTCACCAAATTTGAAAACGAAGTTTCTTCTGATGTTATTTTTGCGTGACTTGAATTGACTTTGACCACGTGACCTTGTACCTTTTTACGATGACCTCGTGTGACCTCGGGTACACTCTTCTTATTTTCATTTTTCACCTCTCAATAATAACTATGCCATTGTCTTGTTAACAATTGCAAAAAATAAAAAATGTGCGTTTTTTTCTCTAATTCCAATTTGCCATCTATTTACGTGGCGTGTTTTCGAATACCCCTAGGGTGGAGGGATACATGGGGCAAATTATCTGACAAAGCTAATGGGAACGATTATGGCGGGGGGTGTCCCTTTTATCTTGGCAGTGGTCTAAAAACGGTTGTCATTACTATACTTTGTATTACAATTTGGTCCAATCTGAAGTGGACCAAATTGGACCAAAACCACACAAACCACCAACAATCGTTGCAAGGACGACATCATGCTTCCCGAAACCTATGAAACTCTTTGGGGCGCGAATCTTCACCACTCGATCCGGCGTGGTTCAAAACGTTGAGGTAGAGAGTTTTATCTACTTTGGTTCAATCTAAGTGGACCAAATTAGACCAAAAACGCAAAAAATCGTTGCAGACGTCGTCATGCTCAGAACCTATGGGACCGAGTTGAACGATGTCTTCACCAATCGATCTGGTGTGGTCCAAAACGGTGCCTTCAAGAAATGTTATCAACTTTGATTGAATCTAATTGGACCAAATAAGACCAAAACAACCAAAAATCATTGCAGATGACGTCATGCTCAAAACATATGGGTCCAATTTGGACATGATCTTCACCATTTTATGTGGTTTGGTTCAAAAGGGGACGCTTAGAGTTTAATCGACTTTGGTCTTATATAAGTGGACCAAATTGGACCAAAACCACCCAAACCACCAAAAATCGTTGCAGACGTCATGCTCCGAACCTAATGTAC
The DNA here is from genome assembly GCA_014673585.1 of Semibalanus balanoides. Taxonomy (NCBI): domain Eukaryota; kingdom Metazoa; phylum Arthropoda; class Thecostraca; order Balanomorpha; family Balanidae; genus Semibalanus; species Semibalanus balanoides. Next base: position 118,392 of record VOPJ01004707.1, read on the forward strand.
TGATTTGGGCGGAATCTTCACCATTCGATACGACGTGATTCATAACGTTGTGGTAGACAGTTTTATCTACTTCGATTCAATCTAAGTGGACCAAATTATACCAAAAACGCAAAAAAATAGTTGCAGATGACGTCGTGTTCAGAAACAAATGTACATATTTGGGCGTAATCTTCCCCATTCGATCCGGCGTGGTTCAAAACGTTGAGGTAGACAGTTTTATCTACTTTGATTGAATATAAATGGACCAAATTAGACCAAAAACGCCAAAAATCGGTGCAGATGACGTCATGCTTCGAACTATGGGACCAATTTGGACACGATCTTCAATGTTTTATATAGCTTGTTCCAAAACAGGGCCGTATTGAGTCTAATCGAATTTGGTCTAATTTAAGTGGACCGAATCGGACCAAAACCACCAGATTTGTTGGTTTCGGTCCAATTTGGTCCACTTAAATTGAACCAAACTCGGTCAAACTCAACACGGCAATGTTTTGGATCAAGCCGGATCGAATGGTGACAATCTTGTTCAAATCAGTTTAATAGGGTCTGAGAATGACGTCGTGTGCAACGATTTTGGACTTTTAGTGTCTAAATTTGTCCACTTAGATTAAACAAAAGTAGATAAAACTTGTATCCTCAACGTTTCGAACCACGCCGGATTGAATCAGGTGAAGATGCTGCTCACATCGGTCCCATAAGTTCGGAGCATGATGTCGTCTGTAACGATTTTTGGTGGTTTGGGTGGTTTTGGTCCAATTTGGTTCACTCAGATTTGACCAAAGTGTTTAAAACTATATAAGGCACCGTCTCAGACCGCGACAGATCAAACGGTGAAAACTCCATCCAAATCGTTCCCATAGCTTGGCAGTTATTTGCCAGTTATCCCTCCCCCTTGGGTGTCATTCGAAAACACGCACGTATATAGATGGAGAATATGGAAATTAGAGGAAGAACGCACATTTTTTATTTGTTGCATTATTAGATAAGATATTGACAAGTATTTTGAGAGATGAAAAATTGAAATCAGAGGTGTAACCGAGGTCACACGAGGTCACCGAAAAAAGGTCACAAGGTCACGTGGTACAGGTCATTCAAGGCCACGCAAAAAAAAATCAGGAAAAAAACTTTGTTTCATTGTGAACTCAGCCATACCTACAAGTATTTTTGACATTTGGGTATGTAAAATCCACTCTTTCGACCTCCAAAAATACCTCTGCAACGTGACCCTGCAAAATGTCCAAGGTAACTACCGGGTGGACCAAAAAGGATGGAAACATTTGAAACTGATATAAAACATTAATTACATTTAGCAGACGGGTCACAGTGGCATAATCGGAAAGCTCATTTCATGGAAATTATATTCAAACCAGAGCCAGCTGGCTTACGCATTCATAACAGTCACAAACACTCCCACACTCAGACGGTCGTTTTCAGCACATTTTCTATATGGCCCCCATCATGGGACAGGCACAGCTCGGCCCGCGTCTTGGATGACTCATGGCTCAGCGGCACATGTCTGCCGGTTTGGCACGCACAGCCCTAGTTACGGCCCTTTTCAGGTCGTCAAGGTTCTTGGGAACTTTTTTGTATACCTGACCTTTCAGGTGACCCAAGAGGAAAGAAAATTCATGGGGGGTCAGACCGCGCGACCGGAGACTTGGCCGGCCAGGCATTCTTCGCGCCGCGGGAAATCATGCGGTACCTGAAGTGCTCTTTCATACATTGTCTTCCTGGCTGTGTTTGGAGGCGCACTGTCCTGTTGAAACCACATGTACTTCATGTCTTGGCTATACTTGTCGTTGGCACGCCCCAGAATTTATCAATTACCGCCTGATGGCGCTCCTGATTGACTGTCGCTGTGTTGCTGTTGGACTCTTGGAACCAATAGGGCCCGATGACCCCCGGCAGCTCAACGCACACCAAGCGGTGACCTTGCTTCTGTACAGCGGCTTCTCTTGCACCATGTCAGACTTATCGCTTGACCAAAATCGACCATTCTGGGAATTGACGGTGCCGTCCAAATAAAAATGTCCCTCATCCGAAAACCAGATGTTGTGGGCGAAGTAATCAATTGAACTACTTTGGCTTTTTCTTCCTTACTATATGGAAACATTGCGCAGAATAATTAAACGTATGTCAAGCAAATTTCCATGAAATGAAGCACGTGCATGCATAAAATCATGTAAATTGCTTGCATGGTTTTTCCGTGGTGAATAAAACAAATGTTTCCATCCTTTTTGGTCCAACCGGTATAACTCGATAACCTGAGGTCAGATCGAGCTAATATTTCCACAGCTGAATTCGGGACCCAAGATAATCATACACATCAATTTTGAACAAAAAGTGAGAGATGAGGGTGTAATTTGAGATAAAAAATTGTCGAAATATCGTGGAATGCCCCAGCAGTCAAAATCCTGCAATTCCCAGTCAAAAACTGAAAAAATCGCGCCGCTTCGCGGCCTAACACAATTTTCGCAATTGCTTATACAAATTAGGAAAATGTATAAATGAATTTCATGAAGTGTCTGACAAAGGCTCTCCTTGACGGTAATTGTTAAGCTAGTTAGCCTGCCGAGTTCCGAAAACGGCGACACAAACGCAAGGACACGCGGACATCGGCACCCGGAAGCTGCTTCAGCGGTGCCCAACTTTCTGGACCGAAGAGCTCATAGTGGGGACTAGACCACGACCACCTCGCCAAGTCATCTCCCACCAAGCTCCTCCAGATCCACAGAGACCATTTATAAGCGGAAAAGTATTTCTACCTCAGTCTTGCTACCTTCAAACCATTTGCACTATTACCAGTTGTTTGTTAAAGTTTGGTACAGATGTATAGGTACACTACAATTATTATTATATGTACAGTCTAGGGTAAATGTTCTGTCCGTGCAAAAGTTCTGTCCACTGTTTCTGCCTCAGTCTGTAGGTGCTGCACCCAGTGGAATCCAATGCAATTACTATCCCTCTCCCCCGGCATCAGGGGCGAGGGCAAACATAGTTTCAATAGATTTTACTGCATATAGCACCGACTTACAGCACTGATAGGTAAAGTTGACATTGAACTAAACGGGTGCGCTTAACCAAAGCTTTTTAAGAATACTTTCTACGCTAGCTTCCGTTAGACGAAAACAAACATCGCCCCAGGGAAATAGAGGATTTATTCGAATAGAGCATTGAAAGGACTGCTACTATAGTCAAATATTTTAAGTTGAATGTGAGTAACTGGAGCCTTTTCGAAAATAGCACGCACTATTACGCACGGTTATTTACTTGAAGATACTGGAGCGGCCATGAGTGATGCACACTGGTGCAGCATTGAGTGAATGATGGTCAAATAAAAACAAGACATTGTGTTGCCTTGTGGAAAAACTGATTTACTAAAGTCAATTATTTTGGCTAAAATATTAGTAGTACTTGCTTGCTGGTAAAATACTTGCTTTGCGCGGCATATTTTCAAGAAGACACCAGCCACTAAGTCGACGTACAAAAATAGACATCATATTTGACCATGATTCACGCAATGCTGAACCAGAGTGCGTCACTCTTGGCGGCTCCAGTATCTCAAGTAATAACTTGCGTAAAGCGCGTGCTATTTTCGAAAAGGCTCCAGTTACTCAACATTCAACTTAAAAATAATTTGACTATAGCCGTTTTCACGAGGGATTTATTCACCGGGAACATCGTCATCGGTTGAGGTGATGAAGTGGACAGAACATTTACCCTAGACTGTACTACTGAGTGCTGACTGCCAACGGTCATCGTGATTTACAACCGGAGGCTAATGTGTATACAAACTATCTTTATTTCAATATTTGTCATCATACCGAACGTACAACCAGGAAAAGGGTTACCTGAGGCTTAGCTGCAATTACGGTCCGGTTCCAATATGAAAACGTCGTTTTCCACTACCTAATATTACAATTATCACGCCACTTCGCGGCGTCACATCGGTGCCCATCGTCATAACGAAGCCATCGTCATCGTCTTCGGTTCGTCGTAGCACTTAATTTAATTAATCACATTGTTAGCCTCTTATCCTCTTCGAGGCCCTCCGCCTATATTTCTGGGTTTTACCATGCAACCCCCCGCAAAAAAATCGCGCACGACGCTTAATAACTAAATACCTGCTATAACATTGAAATTCGCATAAGTATGTTGCAAAGGCTTAACAACACGTATACAAAATGGGGGTACACTTTTTTGTAATTTCAGCAAACTTAAGAATTATCGGTGAAGCCCCTCCGAGTTGGTATGTGTGTGTGTGTGTCTCCCCTCACACTGGGGAGTTGTTTATTACAAGTTTGAGGTTTACCTACACATAGATAGATACATACATACATACATACATACATACATACATACATACATACATACATACATACATACATTACATACCATACATACATACATACATACATACATACATTTACATAACATACATACAATACATTACATACATACATACTACATTACATACATAATCCATACATACATACATACATACATACAGTACATACATACATACATACATACATACATACATACATACATACAACATACAACATACATACATAATACATACATACCATACATACATGCGTTATGATATAATTGAAAACATGATTTGACACTCGATAATTCACGCCACCATAACACGTGTATAGCATGTCAGAAAACTTGCGTTGGAACAAAATATTACGAATTAAAAAAAGTATGCATGCAGTTAATCAGTTATCAGCACTTGCTCAACAGGGTATAGGGCACAGAGTTTTCTGAGGCCCTGGTGAGTAGTGCACTAGTCAAAAATGTGTTCAGATATTATCGTAGACTGATGAGGGGGTATCTACTTCATTCCAAATCAAATGAGTATGTTCAATGGAATATATATGTTTTAGTGAGGTTCGCGAAATTCGTCAATCCGCGGACTCCCAGGCAGTCGCGAAATACCTAGGGTGTCACGGAGTCACAAACAACTCTTGTGAATCCGCGGATTCACGGCCGTGATTCCGCGATTCACAAGAGTCTCAGTCAGTCCGCGGGATTGCCTGAAGAGTCGCTGAGATCCGCGAATTGCCTAGTGAATCCGGACTATCGATTCTTTCCAGTGATTCCGCGAATATCCTAGTTATTTCGCGGAAATACTGAGGTAAAGTTCGCGTCAAGTCAGAATAGCAAGTATGGAACCATATACATACATCTAAGTCAACCAAAACGATCATGCCCTGAATTATATCTGAAACAGGATAGGGTAAATATATATTTTTCACCCTCCCATTTACAACCCTCTGTTTACGAAACTCGACTGGGCCAGGGGAGGGGGGGGTCATAGCCAGATTTTCGGCCAGGGGGCCAACTGGATCAGGGGGCCCATGTAGTCAATGGAGGTCCCACATAACAAAACAGTTTACAGTGTGTTGCACAACAACGACAATATTTTTTGAGTGATTTTTTGGCGGAGGTGTAAAAATTTCCAAATTAGGCAAAAATCTAGACAAAAAAAAAAAAAAAAAAAACGTCTTTTGGTGTTTTTATTTCAAGTTGCTCAAAAAACTCGATTTTTTTTAGATAAAAAAATTGTTTCTTTTTTCTACGAAAATAACAGACACTTACGTCGTTATCTCCCAAAGCACTTTATCCATATTATTTGAATTTGTGATAAGACGTAAAACCAAACGACTCAATCTGGATAGCTGTACCAACTTATAGAAATATGTTAAGCGCTGAACAGACCTGCAACTTGTTAAATAATTGCGCCGCGTAGCGGCGCGAAAAATTTGTTAGTCTTATGCCCTGGAATATGCTTCTCATCCAATGCTTGACATTGTATGGTGCGGACCGTCTTAAACATGTATTGTGCGTTAAAGTGCTTACAAGTTGTTAAAAGCTAACTATTTGCCCCAGTCACTATAAAAAAAATAGCAACACAACCCATTATATGCGCAGAAAAAACGGTACAATTTTAACCTCATGTGATACTTAAATTTGGTAGTTAAATTTTGGTAGTTAAATTGGTAGTTCAAATTTCTGAGTTAAAATTTTGGCAGTTAAATTGCACGCGGAGCGGCGCGAAAATTTGGTTTTTTCACTGGACAGTTACATTCAGACTGCTGAAAAAGGCCGGTCCCCTCAGATGTCTAGGGGCCCCTCGACCTTATCATCGCCCTTCCGCCTTTGGTCATTGCCTTCTTTAAGACGGTGCACATGACCAAAGGCGTATCCAGATTTCACAAAGGTAGTACCCGTTTTTGTGATATCGGCCCCCTGGCACATTACATGCCCCTTCCCCAAGGGACAGAGCCTCCACATATTTTAGCTTCGCTACACGATTTTAACTATTTATTCCGGGTAGTTGTCACTGCCAGCTTGAGCAATAACCTCCTCAGGCTGGCAAGCTCCCTCAGGCTGACCAGAGGACCTCTTCAAGTGAATAGAGGGCACCCTCAGCAACGAGGCCCTCGGAAAACAGCGTCTCCTTCAGGCCCAAAACTATGCTGCTCAGCTTGGCAGGTTCCCATAAGCCACTAGAGACCCCCCTCAGGCCGATGGAGAGGGGCCCCCTCCTGCGGAATACGGCTTCTCATTTACCGACCAGAGGGCTCCTTCAGCTGGACCCCCCAGGCGATAAGCAATAGGGCCCCTTCAGGCGCCCTTTAGGCGACGAGGGTCCCTTAGCCGACAAGGGTCACCTTAAGCTAGTCGAGGCTCACTTAGGTGCCAGAGTGGCTCTTAGCCTCTGTAGGGTCCCTGGGCCGACTGATGACCCCCTCAGGCCGACTGAGGGCCCCCTCAGGACCGAATTAGGGGCCCCTGCAGCCTTACAAGAGGCCCCGTCGGGACGAAAGGGGTCCCCTCAGCTAAATCTGGGACCCCTCAGGCCCACCATAGAGCCCCTCACTCCAACATGGACCCTCAGACCAACAGAGGCACCACCATTTCGGAAGAGAGCGCCCCTTCAGACCAATAGACGGTCCCCTTCAGACGATAGACGGACCTCGGTACCTCAAGCCGATCAAGGGCCCTCTCATGCCGACCGAGGGCCCCCTCAGGCCTACTGAGGCCTACAGACCGACAGAAGGCCCCCTCAGACCGACAGACCGACTTAAAGACCACGCAAAGCGTGGTCTTTAATGAATTCAGAGCACTTCAGTTTTTTCAATGTTCCTTAGGTCAGAGTGCCCCCTAAGGCGGCTCTGGAGTTTCATGGATCAGAGCAACCCAAGGCCTTTGGAGCATTGTCTGGCACCTCACACATTTGCTAGTTGCGGCCAGCGATAGCAGGCGGCTAGACCTTCACAAGGGGGCCACAGCATCCCAAGGGGCCCCTCAGCAAAAGCCCCCTCCCAAAAAAAATGGCGGCAAAAAAATAAAAAATCCCCAGATTAGGGCCACTATATTTTTGCAGGCCCTCAAAAAGCGCTAAAAGGGACGTCCGCCGATCATTTTTTATGGGAAAAAGTCGGTCCATTGGGGGGCACGTTGCACCCATGTGCCTCCTGCTAGTGCCTCGAGTGCACGAAATAGGTCCTGTGCCCACGGCTGCTCTCGCACAATTTCCGTATTTCGCCGCCTGGCCGAAATACGTCGATTTGTTTGCGGATGTACCGGGGACCTCTGAAAATTAATGTTTTTGTGAGTTTTTTCTCGAAAAAAAACGTTGAAAATATGACCTCTGAAATTATAGTTGAGGACGAATCCGATGATTTTTTATTGGGTTACCTTGTGCCCCTATCCGAAATGCCCCCTCTGAAACGAATTCCTGGGTACGCCACTGGCTAGATGCCAAGTTTGGTAAGATTAACTACGGATAATCTGACTCCATTAGACTCCGACGTTACTTTATTTATCGAGAAATTACTTTAACGTGGCCACTTAATACTACTAACTATATGCCCAAGGCATAAAACTAAGTACGATTTAGGGTCCGATTATTACTCGTTATGCACACAAGTTGATTCTCAAAGTTAAGTATGTGGCGGCAGCGAGCTGCCGACCCGATCATTACCTGGACCGAAGGCGAGGCGGTAGGGTCAAGCCGTTGATCCACCGAGCACCAAGTCTGACTACGGATAACTTACTGAGGATCAACAAGTGACTGGTTGACTATGCTGCCCTCTTTTACGACTTGCAGTTTTGCAAAGTGACGATAGATGACTAGAGACAGAGAAGCCGCTGCGACATGGTTAAATCATTTTCCCTATCATATATTAGCCGTTTTCACGATGGCTTTTTTTGGCGCGAAATGTTTTAAAAACATTTAAAAATGTTTTAAAAATGTGTCATGTAGCCGTCTTCACGGATGGGCTAATTCGAGAAATGTTTTAAACCTCGCCGCTTATGGACCGTTAGGGCGGAGGGTTTAAAACCATTTTTTCCGCCAATTATCCATCGTGAAAGCGGCTACTTACTAAAACATTTTAAACATTGCACGCAAAAGTAATCCCATCGTGAAAACGGCTATTATAAACAAGCAATATTGCGATTGAAGCATTTGAGTCCTACTCCAAGTAGTTCTAAAACTAGATATTCGCGAAATCACGGAAAAGATCGATTAGTCCGCTGGAGATTCAACTTAGGCAATTTCGCGGATCTCCAGGACTCTCAGCAATTCCGCGGACTGACCTGAAAGACTCTTGTGAATCGCGCGGATCACGGCCGTGAATCCCGGATTCACAGAGTTGGTGTGACCGGACCCTAGGATTCCGCGCACTGCCTAAGGAGTCCGCGATTCACAATTTCGCGAACTAGCCACTGTAACATATACAAAGGAATGTCAACTGCAGCCGACAAACCTAACTACAGAGTACAGGTGCACTTCAATTACACTTAAGAATTAAAACAATGAGTACAGAGTAGGACGGGAGATGTTCAACCGATATATGTTCAGGTTTATGTTATCTCATGGTTAATATTCATCAATGAAAATGAGCTTCAAACATTTCTTAAACAGGTTTTTACTTGAAGGAATATCCTGCATATCAACACTCTGATGCAATAATGTTTCCATATCCTGGCGTGCTGACAGAATAGAGAAAAAAACGATATATAATTGACGATAGTTTGTACGAATAGATCCACTGAAAGAATGGACAGTCCACTAAAATGCTGCTTTTGTCTCAGTGGCACGGGGTTCGGTCACAGATAGTTTAAAATTTACTTGCAAATGATTAGGGGAAGATACCGGCACAAGCTGTCATTAAAACAAGTATTGAGCTGATACTTGAGCATGGTAGGGAAATTTAGTTTTTTAGTTCACCGGAAATAGGCGAGAAGTGTGGATAGACGACCTGTCCCAAGCTACAGCACGTTGGCGACGCTTTTGTGACAGTAATAATTGGCTGTAGGTTTGACTCTAGTTTCGACCCCCAAAATCACAGACCATAGCCTTTTCACGATGGATTATTTGCGGTCGAAGAGTTTTAAAACATTTTAAAAAGTTTTTAAAATATTTTCAGTATAGTGACCGCTTCCACGATAGAGCTAATTTGCAAGAAATGCTTCTAACCCTTGCCCGTACGCGCCGGCTGAGGCGAGGGTAAAGCATTTTTTCGCAGATTAGTCCATCGTGAAAGCGTCTACTACTAAAACACTTCAAAACATTTTAAAATGTTTTAAAACATTTCGCGCAAAATGTTTTAATTTACCATGCAACCCCCATTTACCATGAACAAATATTACCAAGTACCCGGTAATATTTGTTCATGAATTTGATTATACAAAGAAAACCAACGGAAAATTTTGCATTGTAAGAGCAGATAATTGTACATACATTAATTCATAAAGTTTCAACTGAACTTTAGTACCAAACTGGAGTGGACTAAAAGAACCTCTGTTTTCCATCACAAGGAAGCAATCGACATCAGCAAAAATACGCTTGAAATACCTTACCAACCAGCCGGCTACCAATGGGAACACAATAAGGTTAGTGCAGCTGCCGTCCGACCAACCGAGTAAAGCGGCCTAAGTACAGCGCCTTACACCATTATCGGCTCGTATCCACATCGTAATCACGTCATAATGGGCGTATACGGCCGGCAGCAGGCGTGGTCATTTGGCTTGGATTAGGTCTGGTGACGTGACATGCACAGCCAGAACTACCGTATGTGTGGCTCGAGCCACCTCGTCTTACAGGCGTAAAACATCGGTCTGGTGACGTTTTACCTCGGAAGGCTTAATGATCGAACTGTGTTGAAATATATCCGATAAAAAAACTAGTGAGTCGATGTCAGTAAAATTAGGCAAACAATTTCGCATGCTTCACAGGTTTGTAGAGTTGCTGCATTTGTTTATTACTGGATCCTAAGAGTTTATTTTAAGCGTCAGTGTGTACCTGAAATCATTTCATGTTCAAGAACACATATAACATGATACCTGGATTGGACACTAAATTTTCGGCCTCTTATTGCTAAGCGCATCAATGAATGACGGTGCTGGACTCGCATTTGCACGAGCCGAAACAAAAAGTGTATCAGCTTAAAAGGACACTGCCACCTTCCCAAAAGTTCCCAAATGAACGTCGCTTGTGGTGCAAAATATGAAGTAATGCTGCCGAACACGATTATGACATTTGTTTCCACAACAGTGCCTGCAATTCACAAAAAGTTAAGTTTAATATTTGGGCGGATGACTTATATGAAGGAATTTTCAGAATAGAGAAAAACCTTCACGCTGCCATATATTCGGATAATGTATGGCCAAATGTTAAAACAAGCGGACTAATCGATCAAAACAATTTATAAAGAGTGACGACGTCATCAGATCAGGCGTGCCCCGTTTAAATGACACTGGGGACTGGGGAGTGGGATGTTACAGATGTCAACACCAAACTCAAATTTATTTGTGATCGACCTCGGTGGCTGTTTTAACTTATACTAAACATAATTTCAATGCCTAGCATGGAAAATGGCTATCTCAACTAAAATATAATGTTAAGGTGGCAGTGTCCCTTTAGCAGCTGTTTCAAATTTCGGCTTTGCAATAAGAGGCCGAAAATTGAGTGTCCAATCCAGGTATCATGTTATCTGTGTCAAGAACAATTTGACAAATTACAACACTCTACCATTGTTAAACTTCTGACCATTAAAACTTCGGCTTGTAATCGCTGCATGACAACGTACGACTGCACAATCGTCTTGTAATCTGAAGTTTAAACTTGGCCTTAAAATGAAACAGTCTGAAGTTACACTAATGGTGATTCCCATAAGCTCAGGAATGAGATATAAGTTAATGGATTTAGCAAATTTACGCCTGGATGTGTAAATCTCATTCTAAAAAAGGTTATTTCTTGAAATAGTAGAACCTCCAAGTAACAAGTTGCTTAATCCTAGAAGCATTCATTTATTAATCCTAGTACCGTAGACGCTAGGCCACATGCCGTGACTCTCCAGAAGCCACTCTTATAGCAGATAGTATTACTGGCAGCGATCATAACAAGTACTATTCGCTATTCGCGACTCTGTCCCTGTCGTCCAGATCAAACGGAGTTTTCCTCCTTGGTTTGACCGAGATTTGCGAAATATTTTACTCGAGAAGGAAGCAGCTTTTCGAAGAATGAAAAGGAATCGGTCTGAATAAACCGAGCGTGATTTTCGGGATAAGAGAAGGGCGTTTAAAAATGCAGCCGATTCTAAGTATAGTGCTTATCTAATCGGACTAACCGATTACTTCAAATCCAACCCCAAACGATTTTGGTCAATTTTGAAAACTGTCAAAAACGGTAACAGGTCTCTGTCAGCATTGAGGGTGGACGGAGCCGAGATCACGGACGACAGGGATAAGGCGAGTGTGCTCAATAGGGTTTTCGCTGCTAAATTCTCCGACGCCGCCATTTCTGAGCTTCCTGATGCGCACGTATATAACTTGTCATTATTAGCTGTGCTCGAATGTGACTTAAATATTGTCAGGGCGATTCTCGAGAGTATCCCTACCAACAAGGTATGTGGTCCGGACGGCATTAGTGCCCGTATTATTCGGGAATGCACTGAAGCACTGGTAATTCCGCTAACCAAGATTTGCCAACTGTCATTGAGACAAGATGTGTTTCCGGAGCTCTGGAAACGGGCGAATATTGTGCCTGTCTTCAAAAAGGGTAGTACAAAAGATCTGAACTGCTACCGCTCTATATCACTGATTCCCTTCTTTGGCAAGGTATTTGAGAAAGTTGTGTAATATGTGTATATTAGCCTTTTGCGACATGTGGCGCCTGCTATCTCACCAGCACAACATGGATTCATTTCGGGTAGGTCGTGCGCCGACAACCTGGCATCACTACTGAGCACAGCTTGGGACTCAATAAGAGGCCTTCAAACTCGATTGCATCTATACATATTTTTCGGCAGCCTTTCAAAGTGTAAATCATTCTCTTCTGGTACACAAACTTCAAAATTCGAACAATATCACAGGTTTGGCCCTAAAATGGTTCACATCTTACCTAGATAACCGGGAACAGAGAGTGGTAGTCAACGGCAAGTGCTCAGAGTGGTGCCGGGTAACGTCGGGAACACCGGAAGGGGGATTGATCTATCCAATTTTGTTCTCTCTATACATTAATGACTTGCCAGACGATATATCCTCTCGGGTACTAATGTTTGCGGACGATGCTAAATTGTGCAGAAAAAAATCATGTCAAAACGACGCTGAAGTAAGTGGTCCAAAACTTGGATGCTTAAACTGAACTGAACCCGTCCAAAGTGCAAATATCTATTCGGATGACCCTTAGAACAAAGCCATTTATAACGCAATATTCGATCGGAAACACCACGCTGGAAGACGTGGAATATATTTCGCGATTTAGGAGTAACTCTAGACACAAAGCTGACATTTAAGCAATCATATCGAAAATACCGTAATAAAGAACCAATAAGAGCCCTTGGCGTCCTTATTAGATTCGTTCCAGAGGGCTAACCCGAGAGGATATATTCAAGGTGGCATCAGTAATGACATCGTATTTTGCCTATGTCCGTTTAAATATGGAGTACTGTAGCGTGATATGGGGCGGTGCCGCTCGAACGCACACTGATAGGCTGCCAGAAGATAGAGCATAAGTTCCTCATGTGGCTGAACGCTCACTGTCGCTCACAATCACCATCCATGGCGTACGGGCTACGGGCTAAAAACCTATTGTCTCATTTTAAACTTGTTTCTGTATCGGCTCGTAGGACTCATCATGATCTTATGCTCATTCACAACGTTTTTAAGGGATAAAATATCATCGTCATTTTTACTGCAGTCATTTTTCGTTCAATGTACCGTGTCGTTACTACCAGGCAGCTGCCCCTAACATTGTTTAATGTGCCGTACGCCACGGTAAACACGGTCAAAGAGGGACTGTTCGCCAGACTGCCCAGGCAACTTAACCGCTTCATAGAAACGTGTCACAATGCTGATTTAAAAAAAGCAACGTTGCAGGCACTCGACGCCAGGAACAAGTATATTGCGGGACCGAACTGACCTCGCGAGCGGTCACGCCGCTCGCGACCTAGCCCCCTGGTGTGCCGAGTGCCGCAACTCGGTTTCTTTTGCCGACACATACCACCAGTTCCGTGACTAAATAGTGAGCTGTACGTCGCAACTCGCTTGTAACTCATTTTTACTGTGTGTGCCTGATGTCTCGTCAGTGTCATATTTTATGTCATGTTTTATGTCATATTTTATGTCATATTTTATGTCACATTTTATGTCACATTTTATGTCACATTTTATGTCACATTTTAGGTCATATTTTATGTCATATTTTATGTTTATGGTGTATTAGTATATTTTAACATGTTTTTGTCTTGTAGCTCTTGTGAAGTCTAGGTAATTTTATATTTTGACTTCGTCCATCATTGGGGTATCCCGTCTACGATTTGTGCAAATAAACAAACAAACAAATACCTGCGTGTGATACCTCTTCACTTGGCTCAGGACGCCACGGGGTGAAACTTCTCTCACCTTTCGTCACGGCGGCCACAGAGTGTGACGAGTCCGTCCGGTGGCCAGGTGATGGTTAGCGAGTCGTACAGACAGTCCGCCTGCGGCTCCAGCTGGAGAAGCTGGACGCTGAGAGCCAGCCGACTGCCAGCCGCAGCTCGCAGCTCGGTGTGGAGCTTCAGCAGCGGCGGGTAGCCGCCGGGGAAGCCGGGGGAGCTTAGCCGGCCAGGGGAGGGTAACTGCTCCGGCCAGCGCCACGGGTCACCTGCCGCGGGGGAGAGGAGGGGTCAAACGGGTCACCTGCCGCGGGGAAGGAGGGGTCAAACGGGTCACCTGCCGGCGGGGGAGAGGAGGGTTTCCAAACGGGTCACTGGTCGCGGGGAGAGGCGGGGTCAAACGGTCACTGCTCGCGGGGAGCAGGAGGGGTCAAACGGGTCACTGCCGGCGGGGAGAGGAGGGGGTCAAAACGGGTCCACCTGCCGGGGGAGAGGAGGGGGTCCCAAACGGGTTCACCTGCGCGGGGGAGAGGAAGGGGTCAAACGGGTCCTGCCGCGGGGGAGAGGAGGGGTCAAAACGGGTCACCTGCCGCGGGGAGAGGAGGGGTCAAACGGGTCACCTGCGCGGGGGAGAGGAGGGGGTCAAACGGGTCAACCTGCCGCGGGGAGGAGGAGGGGTCAAAACGGGTCCAACACTGCCGCGGGGAGAGGAGGGGTCAAACGGGTCAGCCTGCCGCCGGGGAGAGGAGGGGTCAAATCGGGTCACCTGCCGCGGGAGAGGAGGGATCAAACGGAGTCACCTCGCGGGGAGAGGAGGGTAAAACGGTCACCTGCCGCGGGGGAGAGGAGGGTCAAACGGGTCACCTGCCGCGGGGAGAGGAGGGGTCAAAACGGGTCACCTGCCGCGGGGAGAGGAGGGTCAAACGGGTCACGCTGCCGCGTGGAGAGGAGGGGGTCAAACCGGGTCACCTGCCCGCGGGGGAGAGGAAGGGGGTCAACCGGGTACCTGCCGCGGGGAGAGGAGGGGTTCAAACGGTCACCTGCCGCGGGGAAGAGGAGGGGTCAAACGGGTCACTTACATCGATGGTTCGTGTGCTGCCGCGGTGGAGAGAGGGGTCAAACGGGTCACCTGCCGCGGGGAAGAGGGAGGGGTCAAACGGTCACCCGTGACGCGGGGAGAAGGGGGGTCAATACGGGGCCACCTTGCCGCGGGGAGAGGAGGGATCAAACGGGTCACCTGCCGCGGGGAGGAGGAGGGGTCAAACGGGTCACCTGCCGCCGGGGGAGAGGAGGGTCAAACGGGTCACTGCGCGCGGGAGAGGAGGGGTCAAACGGGTCACCTGCCGCGGGAGAAGCGAGGGGTCAAACGGGTCACACCTGCCGCGGGGAAGAGGAGGGGTCAACGGGGTAACCTGCCGCGGGGGAGAGGAGGGGACACACGGGTCACCTGCCGCTGGTGAGAAAAGAGGCGAGAAATTATAAATGTATATTTTTCGTACTTCTGCTTTTGGAAGTTGCGTCACAAATCACAAATCGGCTTTTTAGTAACCGATTATGCATCAGACTGACCTACATTAAATAAATTGATAAATTAATGTAATACTTCATGCATAAAGAATTGGCCAAAAGCACATCCAAAATGGTAATTGACTGCAAATTGCGATGAATCTCCCGCCAATAAATTTGTGCGTGAGAATTGCGTTACAGAATACACGCCGCTCACTCCACCTGTCTTCGCCGATATTCAAAACTTCTGTGAGCAAACTACCGAAACCTAATATAAAAGTTTCGAATAAAGCGTACCGTGGTGCAATTTGTGTTGCAGAACAACAATCCAATCAACGCATGCATGAGTCAACAGTTTTGCGATAGTTTCTCGAACAAAAACAATTGAATACAGCTGTTTTATCGGCTGGAGTTTCGTACACGTAGCGCGGACACAGCAACAAAGGATTCACTCGCAACACCCTTCGGGAATTCCGCCGTTCAATACAAAGCCCTTGAGGATCGTAAAACTTCGGTCGCCAGTTACTTGAGTGTACCCGCGTGTCAAGTGCACCTCGTCCAACATTTGTAAATGGGGTACACACTCCCAGAGTGCCAGGCGCTGTCGAAGCTGACTCAATTACTACCCTGTTTGTGTGCCGTTGTCACTGTTCGAGCTCTACATGGAGGGGGGGGGGATCGCAATGTGAGTTGCCTCGGTTAGTGGCGAATCTAGAGGGAGTATTGGTGGCGTGTCTCCCAGAACAACTGAAATCTGTAATATTTAACGTATTTCCTCATTATAAAAAACTAAGCATTTTTTGAAGGATCCTTAACGCAGTTGTTTAAGTACAACGAAGTGAATTCTTAAGATATTTTTGATTTGTCAGACTTTTTGTGTTTGACTTCACCAAACGAGCTCTTGCCGGTCTCTCTGGATCCGCCAGTAACCGTCCACGTACGTCATCAGCAGCCTTCTCGCCATCTTCACGCCGCCACGCCAGCCGCTGGAGTAGCCACTGACCGGTCCCACTGACCGCCACCCAGCCCTGCAGCGCTGCGTCGCGTCCCTGACCGCCACCCAGCCCTGCAGCGCGGCGTCGCGTCGCTGACCGCCACCCAGCCCTGCCGCGCGGCGTCGCGTCGCCGGGAGGCCTGTGTCGCGCTCCAGTGGACGTCTCTGGGGTGCGACGGCGATGCCTCCCAATCCAATCGGATGGCTGCGAGCATCGCCAGTCAGTGGCGGCTGCCGGAGACTTGGCCGCCCGCACGGGACTATACTTCCAATACGGGCAGGATCTATCGAGCCAGATTAGGGGTTTCAGCCTGGTTCGCTGCACGGACGGCCGACCCGCGTGAAGACGGTGGGAGGCTCGATGGTGAAAAAAGTTTCAGAAGATGCCATTTGCCTTGAACCGCGTGACCGTCAAAATCAATGGATGTAGGCAAATTTAACGACGGACCCATTGATTTATAATTTAATACAAGCAAGATTACCTACATAGTAACATAAAAGACAGTAAGCTTGTGACATTTGAATATAAAATTGATGTGGTCAGGTGACACAAACTTTCAATGAAGTTAGTTGTCTAAAGGGACTTTGTTTAATGCTTTGGAATGTCTTCTTTATTATGGTAATTAGCCGTTTTCACGATGTCTTATTTTGCGCGAAATGTTTTAAAACATTTTAAAATGTTTTAAAATGTTCAGTGCGTAGCCGTCTTCACGATGGGCTATTTGGATAAATATTTTAAACTCGCCGTATGGACCGTATGGCGAGTTTATTTCTTTTTCGACATTAGTCATCGTGAGAAAGCGGCTACTACTAAAACATTTTAAAATGTTTTAAAACATTTCGCGCAGAATAACCCATCGTGAAAACGGCGATTAGTTATTGATTGCATTGTTGGATACAATAAAATGTACGTACACCTAGAGCCCCTTTAATTGAAATTTAACTTTTTTTCGATATCGGTAAAACAAGCGCCACTATAATCAGAGCGAGAAAGGTACTACATGTAAGACGGCTGACGGAGCCTCTACGTCGGTAAACAATCAATACAAACAATGTTAATTAACAAACCGTCAAAAAGCGAATTGGCCATCGGTGCTCTGTTCCCCAGTTGCTATCAACGGGCACGAGCTGTTTTATGAAAATGCTATTGGTTGGCGCTAACGATATGTTAGCAAATTTGAATCGATCTTTCGATATTAGCAAAACTACTTATTAGCAAACGATATTAACAAAACAAAACTAATATCTTTCGATATTAGCAAAACTAGTGGTAAGCCATCTGGGGTATATCCGATAACTTTTTGCTGCCAGCCTGTTTCTGGGGTCTTTGGAATATCTCAGCAACTAGTAAGAATCTGGAAAATTTGTTCTACAAAAGTGGCATGGATCGAATATGAAAATTATGTTCTGTAAACCAGTGTCAATAACCCCAAATAAGAGCGATGTGAGTAGACACACTCTCTTGCAGTCTCGGGACCAAAACGTCAATGCCAGTTGAAAGCCGAAGTAGCCAATGTGCCGCAGCATAAAGAGAATAAAGCGAGAGAATAAAAAACTGCGCAACGAATGTCAGGATTCCATTGATATCGCATGAAAAGTAAAATATGACTACACAAATTGTTAATAAATGTTTATTAAGCGACATTATATCACTGAAAGGTACCATGCACCGTACTGAGCGGAGAACTCAGTACGTATCAAGGTTTTGTATCGACAGCCGTGGCCCGTAAGACGTCTACAGTCAGATCAGTTTGGCCGTGTCGGGCCAACGGGTTTACCTACCTGTGAGGAGACGACAGACGGTGGCAGCTGTCAGCTGACAGTCCAGTGTTCGCTCGACGGTGGGCAGAGACTCTCTGACGTCTACGCTGCTGCAGTTCAGGCTGCTGCTGCTGCTGCTGCTGCTGCTATCGATGCTGCTTCTGATGCTGCCTTCTGCTGCTGCTGTTGCTTCTAAAGTTCGCTGCTGCTGTTTTTGATAGAGGTGATGGTGTTGCTGTTGCTCCTGCTGGTAGTGTTCGTGGTGATGGTGGCAGTGGAGGTGGCAGCTGACTGGACCCAGTATGAGCCGGGATCGAGCAGGACTGCTGCTGCCAACCGCTGAGTCTCAGCTGAGGTCGCTGGTACGCCCTGTTCAACAGACAAACAGCAACATAGTACCGCTCAGAACCTCAGCTGAGGAACCCTGGTACGCCCTGTTCAACAGACAAACAGCAACATAGTACCGTTGAGTCTCAGCTGAGGTCGCTGGTAAGCCTGTTCAACGAGACAAACAGCAACTAGTACCGTCGAGTCTCAGCTGAGGACCCTGGTACGCCTGTTAACAGACAAACAGAACATAGTACGTCGACGTCTCAGGCTGAAGTCGCTGAGCCCTGTTCAACAGAAAACGCAACATAGACCGCTCGAGTTCAGCTGAGGTCAGCTGGTACGCCCTGATTACACGACACAACAGCAACATAGTACCGTCGAGTTCTCAGCTGAGGACCTGGTCCGCCCTGTTCAACAGACAAACAGACTAGTACCGTCGAGTCTCCAGCTGAGGACCTGGTACCCTGTTCAACAGCAAACAGCACATCTAGTACCCGCTCGAGTCTCAGGAGGTCGCTGGTTACGCCCTGTTCAACGGACAAACAGCGCATACCGCGAACCTCAGCTGAGGACCTGGTACTCCCTGTTCAACAGACAAACCAGCAACATTTAGTACCGCGAACCTAGTGAGGACCTGTACGCCTGTTCAACCAGACAAACGCAACCATAGTACGTCGATCTTCAGCTGAGGTCGCTGGTACGCCTGTTCAACAGACAAAACAGCCAACATAAGTACCGCAGAACCTCAGCTGAGGGACCCTGGTACGCCTGTCACGGACAAACAACAGCATGGTATGATTCAAAGGCATGTTATGAAGTGCAGGATGCAACATGTGCATCGTTTCGATCCATCATCGTAGTTCAAAGGGACCATAGTCAGTAAAAACTATATGCCGTCACTTAGATGATGGAAACACCATTGTTTTTTTAGATAAACCTTGAAGCTCCGTGTATGTCAAATCCCACTGCCTGCAAATTGTCACGCTACCTGCCCCGGCAGGAGTCGGCTCAGTAAAACGTCCCACCTCACATCGTCCGCATTCCTTTCACTATTGTTTTCTATTCACCATATGACATAGTGGGCATGGTAAGAAGTAGAAAGGCGACAAATTACTGAAGCCATGGTAATTTGTGCTCTTATTTGCAGTCGTATCCGAAAAAGATTAGGATGAATGTCATACAAAACAAATTAAATATTTTGAACTATGTAAATAATTATAAGTGATTACCAATGTGTGTGTGCATCGACGTCTGATGTGAAACAATGTTTCGTAACTGACGGGACGGGTGGTCTGAAAAGTGATGTGTGGCACCGAGTAGTGTGGCGATACACCACTGGATACTCACACCATCAATTACGGAACACGCTTTTCGGTAACCCACGTGATGAACAATGTCACGAGAAGGCACAATGTTCTGTGATCGTTATGGATTTGGGTTATGTTGCAAAATTATGTATTTAAATCAGTTCAAACACAGCTTGTGCCTATTACAATATATAATTCCAGAGGTGTAGGTTCCTATTCATTTGGAGGACTTCATCCCCCCTCAACTGGGACTTCAGACCCCCTACTTTGACGAGGAAGTTGGTCAAATCCGGGATAAATTTGTATTTTGTGAATTCCGATGGTACTTAAGCGATTTTTCCAGCACAGCCCCCAGATTTTCTGGAGAAGCTACCCTCCTCCAAACGTCCCTAGAGGAGAAGGTACGCTCAGATATATGTTTTTACTACATTCAAAAGGAAACCAGTCACTTTCATATCAATGTGATGATTTAACTAAGATAGCAATATTGTAAGTCAAGTCGAGAAGTCACTTGTTATGCTCTGTTTGATTGTAATGATTCTCCTGCCGAATATTTTAATGTTTAACCTATGATTCAGCGCTGAGTAAAAAATACCAGCGTTGTGCCGAAAGCTTCATTTGGTAGCATGAGTCAAAAGCAAAGTTACTTGACCAGTGGGTGAACCCTTTGCCAATGACAATATTATGCTAGTTACGTAAGCAATGATGAGATAATCATTGCATTTGCACACTACTTTCTACTTGTATAACCAATACATATTCTTTTGAAGGCTGAAGCACACAAAGTAAATGTGCATCACTTTTAAATTCACGTCACTTTTTCATCTACACTGCGCGTCTATGTTTTCAAAATATTTTGCTTATCATTTTTTTAAAGCATATTTTGATAATTTAGCCATACCAATGCCATGTTGAAAATTGTAAGTACGATAACTCGTAAATAGCACATCCGCGGCACATAGCGAGGTGAGTGGTTTCCACGGTAGTTCGAAGGCCTGGTAGTGACGATATTTTGTGTCCGAAATCATATCCATACACGTGATTATCCTCGTCCTTCATTGATGTCACGCTGCTGTCCAGAATAGCGGCACAAAATACCTACCCTGCATTGCACCTTGGTATGGCATCAGTTTTACAATGGTGGACTCTCACGACTCACGCCAATGCCAATGTGATACATTTGAGTGAGACTCCGTCAGAATTGAATAACAACCCCCATAACTTCGCGCCTCACAACACAGCCCGCACCACGACAGCTGATTACCTGGTGACGCCCACATGTATCGCTGACGCTGCTGTAGGGGACGGCAGGACTCTGACGACCCATGTAACAAGCCACACACGACAGCTGACTTACCTGGTGACGACCACATGTATTCGCTGACGTTGCTGTAGGGTAGCGCAGGACTCTGGACGGCCATTCAAACCAGCCCACCACACGACAGCCTTAATTACCTGGTGACGACACATGTACGCTGACGCATTGCTGTAGGGGACGGCAGGGACTGCTGGACGACCAGTAACAAGCCCACACCACGACAGCAATTACCTGGTGACGACACATGTATCGCTGCCGCTCTGTAGGGGACGCAGGACTCTGGACGACCATGTAACACAAGCCCACACACGACAAGCTATAATATACCTGGTGCGACCACACTGTATCGCTGACGTGCTGTAGGGGACGGCAGACCTCTGGCGACATGAACAACAGGCCCACACCACGACAGCTTTACCTGTGACACCAAATTGTATCGCTGACGCTTGCTGTAGGGGACGGCAGGACTCTGGACGACCATGTAACACAGCCCACACCACGACAGCTGATTACCTGGTGACGACCACATGTATCGCTGACGCTGCTGTAGGGGACGGCAGGACTCTGGACGGCCGTGTAACACGTGTTGTCTGTGGTGCAGTGACGCACCTCTGAAACAGAGGACAAACAACGACCATCAACGGAAGGGCAATTCAATGCTGTAACTGCTTGTAAAAGGTAGATGTGTATTCATACTAGTCAATTTACATGCGATTGTTATTTTCTAAAAGTGATAAAGTCTGTAAGAGCATATAATTCACATAAATTTGCAGAAGCTAACTTCGAGGTTGTATGTGTGTGTGCACTACTTGTCTCCCATTGTTACTAATTTAAACACTGTAAAGTGGTCCTGCTAATGAGCCTGCATGCTACATTTCGCTTCAGTCGCTGCAATGGGCGCAGAGTCATTTAGCCGTTTACCGATAACATCCTAAAAGACATCTTATAGATAGGTTATGACGTAAACTCAAGCAAGTATCATTATTTGCACTCAGTAAAAAAGCTCATGTAATCAATGGAACAGCATGCTGTAAAATGTGAACACGATAAAGGACGACTATTTCACTGATGAACTCTGCTAGTAACCATGGACTCAACTTTCAGGCTTTTAAGCAGATGGATTTCATGGAAGGTTAACCTTAGATGTGCAGAACTTGTCTCATTAAAACTTTTGATCCAATTGTGTAATTCCAGCATCGACAAAATTATGTAGCGAGGGTAATATGAGTTCAGTGGACAAGGTACGATCTTTTCTATCCTTTAAGGCAATGCCAGACTCCCATCTACCTGCAGCGGTACAACTACCACGTCCACCATCTACAGGTTAGCCAGAGCAGCCGTACATAAGTCACCATTACTGTAACCTTTCAACCAATCTCTCCAGGATGCAGCAATGACAGGTCCAGTTCCATCTGAACTCAGCCAGGTCAGTCATACAATTGATCACTGCATCAAAACACCAAATATAGAACCTTTTGAAAGTTTTAAATGTCAATATGACATTTTGATAGACTAACTATGACAGGAGATGTCATAGAAAGTTAAAAAAGTCAAAATAAATTGAAGCTAGTTAGTAGTTATGCAAAGGGAAACATATATTTATATCATTTTCAGTGATGCGACCCGACAGGTAACGAGGACTTCCGAACCAAGGCCCATCTCGAACAAGTAGCTTTGCCGGTCAACTGATCGCTGGTATCCCCACACACACCACCCAAACCACACAAACCACACATCACCGCACCGTTTTCGCCCATCTGGGTTCCCCTCGACGCCAGCCATTCGGAACGCCTTCGGATCGAGCAGCTCAGACGTGTTCTTGATGGTTACAATGTTACATTGGCCGACACGACCGTGCCCGTGTCGCGGCCGGCCCCCCAAAGGTCAGAGGTGCCGGTCGATCGCGGCCAGAGGTGTGGACAAAGGGCCTGATGGTAAGGATGGAGGAGAATGACGCTGCACCACCGCCCGGTCCTCCCACACTGACAGGTCCTCCCACACTGGCGTCCTCCCACACTGGCGTCCTCCCACACTAGCAGGTCCTCCCACACTGGAAGGTCCTCCCACACCGCCCGGTCCTCCCAAACTGGCAGGTCCTCCCACATTGGCAGGTCCTCCCAAACTGGCAGGTCCTCCCACACTGGCAGGTCCTCCCAAACTGGCAGGTCCTCCCACACTGGCAGGTCCTCCCACACCGCCCGGTCCTCCCAAACTAGCAGGTCCTCCCACACTGGCGTCCTCCCACACTGGCAGGTCCTCCCACACTGGCAGGTCCTCCCACACTGGCGTCCTCCCACACTGGCAGGTCCTCCCACACTGGCGTCCTCCCCTACTGACAGGTCCTCCCACACTGGCAGGTCCTCCCACACTGGCGTCCTCCCACACTGGCAGGTCCTCCCACACTGGCAGGTCCTCCCCTACTGGCAGGTCCTCTTCATCGAGTTAGCAACAACAGCTATCCTGTGCTTACTACTGACAAACACATACAAGATGCCATCACAAAATATGTCATACCCTCGACCCCTCCGACAGCTCAGGTGCGACATTTAAACTTTTCTATAAAAACACAATGTCACCAGCCTACAAGACTGATGAAAAAGTTATCCGTACCATCTTAAAAAAGACATTGCAAACCAACTGACCCCAATGATGCACTACAACTAGTCATTTTCTATCAGAACCCAACCACTTGCTCGCTTGTGATGAAAAACAGTTTATCATGTGACAGATTACCACTAAAACAATCCAATGTAATCTATCAATATAAATGCAACCTTGGAGACTGTGCGCTCCGCACTGATTGTAATTACATTGGAATGACAACAACATCTCTGAGTAGACGCATAACCATGCACCTGCAAAATGGCGGCCCCAAAATACACACTAACGCCCACCATAACACGTCCCTTACCAGACAGCAGATGGTCAACAGTACCTCAATCATTGACATATGCCATGACATCCGGCGGCTTCGAATTCTTGAGGCTGTATACATCAGAGACAGGGACCCCATCATAAACACCCAGGTAAATGCGAGAGGAACCCTGCCTCTTTTTGACGGACTCCCGCTAGGCCCCAGATGACAAGTGACCCCATGAAATGTGACATTTGTGGCGATTGTTACTGACTCGACCTATTAACGATAGCCAAGTGCTTTTTATGTATTAATCATGGATGGTGTAACTTAATGTTCCATTATGGGTGATCTGTGTTATGTAATGAGTGTTTGTAATGTCCTGAAGATGTCAAAAGAATGACGAAACGTTGAAGTATGAACACTAGGGTAGATCATAGAAGGGGCTAATATGACGAAATATTTTTCCGGAAAAATGGCGTAGTATATTTTTTTGCCTTTGGGTATAAGTGTAACGATAACACTTTTGATAACAATTTAGCTCTAATTTTGAGTGAGCAAAATTGCACTTGAAAATTAGCAAATTTGGCACAAATATACAATAATTGCCCCGGCTGAAAAAACAGAATGACAGAGAAAATAATGGGTTGGAGTGTTGGATGTGGTCCGATAGACATTGGCAACTGTCCCGCTATATTAGTTTTTGTTTGTTTGGTTTTCATTCTTGCAAAATTGCATTAAAAAGGGTAAAAATCGCAAAATGTAAGCAATGTCATCAGCAGCTTGAGAAGACACTTTTCCGGTGACGTTTGCAAGAAGTGAGATGAATTACGACTATTAGTTCGTGCATTGTTTCTTTTTCCATTGGCATAGACACCTATACGGAAGGTATATACTATCCGTGACAATAGTATCTGACACCCACGTGGTATTACATGCCTAATTGTTTGTCAAAATTTTCGCATAAGATGTTGCAATGTGTTCCGTGATCGACGTGCAACCATATTTCCATTTCAAAGAATTTTTTGATTCAAATATCGAGCCAAATTACACATGGCTGACAGCCTGAAGAATTGAAGAATCGCTTCTGATTCTGGGGGTCCAGTCTTGAAGGAGGCCGACTCAAAACAGGGCCCCCGCAATAACAAGGGGCCCGGGGAAAGTGGCGAATGGGGCGAAAGTTGTTGAGAGGGGGTGGAGGAGGGGGCGGTGGTTAAGGGAAAAATTGCTGACCGGGAGGGGGGGACGTCAGGGATAAGTTTTTGAGCGAGGAGAAAGTAAAGAGATTTCGAGTCTGTATTTTTTAGAGGGGCAAAAACATACATTTCGCATACATATTTGATATTTCGCTTGGTGAGAGAGTAATTGCCCATTTTGCCCAAGCCGTAGAAGAAGAATATCTCCCAAAATAGATATATGTCGACATCAGAGGGCCCCGCCAGGCCCATAGAAAGCCCTATGACTGCAGGACCCAGCAAAGGCCCCTCAGACCGGCGGCAAGCCCTGTCAGGTCGACTGATGGTCCTGACAGCGACCCCTGCGATGTCGCTGAAATTTACAGCATACAACTTCTTTGGTGCCAACATCATCACTCTCAAAGACGCTGAGGGTCAGTCTTACCGAATTAAGTCCCTTCCAGGCAGACATAGAGCCCATTCGGATTGAGAGGGTCCACTCAGACTGGCATAAGGTCCTCTCAGTGGGCATGAGGCATGAGCAGGTCTTAAAAATACGCTTCAGACCAGACCAGGGACCCTCCGGCCGACAAACACCTCAGACCCTCAAGACCCCTCAGGCCGACAGTTCTCCTTCAGGCCGACCAAGGGCCCCCTCAAAGCCGACCAAAAGCCTCTAAGTAGACGCGGGAATCCTCAGGCCCACTGAGGGTTTGCAAAGCCCGAAAGAGAGCTCATTCAAGTCGACGTAAGGCCGCCTCAGGCAAGCAAGGACCCCTTCATGCTGACGAGGAACCCCTCAGACAACAACGAGCCCAAGCTGACCAAGTGCGCCCTCAAGCCGACTGCGAGGGCACATCTAAGGCGCGAGCGGAGGCCCTCAGAACCTATCGTAAAACTCTCAGGTCGGACGAGGACCCTCAGGATGGACGGAGGCTACCTAAGACCGACTTCAGGGCATAATAGGCGACCAAATGGCCCCTCAGGTCGGACTGTGGGTCCGACTCAAGCCGACGTGGGCCTCTAGCCGACGGCTTGGCCCCTCAGAAACCTGTGAGCCCCAGGCAGACGCTGGCCCTCTCAGGCCGGCCAAGTGCTATCTCAAGACGANAGGATTGTTACTACGGGACGCCAGTTTCGCAAAACACGACCTTGAGAAACAGGTCAAAGGTCATGAGTCATACAAGTGAAAAGTTCAAAATTTTCAGAGTATGTGTCAAATTGATGCAAAATAGGGTACTGAAAGTTTCATGATCAGTTGATATTTACGTGAGTAATTCTGGAAAACTCGAGGGGTGACATCCACCCCCTACACTGGTGAGGGTTAAACAAACATGGGTGGCGCCTCCGTCGATCAGGTATCGCCCTTCAGGTTTATTTCCTGCCCCTTTGTGAATTTCTGAGCGACCACTGCCGCCTTATAATTTGCATATTGGCGCCCGTCTGGACATGGCCCCTGGCCCCCTCCCCAGGCCCTTGCCCAATATTTAAGAACATTCGCCAGTGACCTTCCTTTGTTTTGATGGCGCCTCCTTAAATTATAGGGGTTGAGGCAAAAATATTTGCTCCTCTACTGCGACAGGGAGAGCAATTTGCATCCCCTTCCCCCCAGTCCACAGCGTGGTGCCGCTTGGAAATCTTAGAGAAAAATGTATTTTTTGTCTCATGGCGAAGGTGTTGTTTTCCTAAATCAACCAACATACCGTTAGGGGTGATAAAAAATGCTTCCCTCCTCCAGTAAATATGTCCAAATCATCAACAATACGATGATAAATCAGAATTTCAGCAACATGAGGGGCGCCTTTTCGTTGATACAGGCCCTTCAAGGTTAATGCATGCCCCATTGTGAATTTCTGAGCACGCCACTGGTATTATGCCGCATTATAATTTGCAATATTGGCGCCAACCTCTGGCCCATACCGCTTCTGTCAGTGAGGACAGTATGGCACCCTCGGGCCAGCAGCCCTTAAACCGAAGACAAGTTATGGAATCCGCCTCCTGATTCAATGTGTTGCCGTGTTTAATTGCGCTTGACTTAGATAACGCCGTAGTTGAAGAGTGCTCAACAACTAACCATAATCAATAATGTTGCAAGGGCTTGTGAGGGCGGGTGGACACGGCGCTTGAGACCGGTTTCATCCTCCCTCTTCTCGGTCCGGACCGGAATTCGCTGTCAGACCTCCAGAGTGTGGGGGGCTCCAACTTTTGTGGTAACTGCTGTCCTGCCTGGACAAAGGCGCCCTCCCCTCCTCCCTCGTTAACGTGCCGGCCGGGCTTGTCACTGTGGGTAACTTCCGGAACTCCCACATTCGGAACGGAGGCCATTGTAGCTTCGACCTCAGCGCCATCTAGTTAAGCAGGAACATAATGGAACGACTGTACGTTCTTCAAATTTTGGGTTCCTTAGAGTATTTGTCACGTTCCGATGTCAGCCTCTTCTGTCTTGTCTTGTTTTTCCAATGTGCATTTACACAACTGTCAGATCTGATTAAGTGCCGTGCACGAAACATCATCTACTTCTGGATTCTTGTTTATCTTTTAAGAACCTTCAATGAGCATCATGCTAATTTAAATATCTATTTACATTACCGTCATGCTTAATTGCAGCATCCAGTTGTTAATACATTCCCAGAAGTGATTACACTGCTAAGCCTCAGGTCAATGACTTTTCATTGAACTCTTGAAAAAGTTGTGATAACCCTGCATTGAACTTTTGAAAAAGCGCGGAACGGCTATTCTATAAACCGTTGTATGCCCTCGTGACAATACAGAGAAGGCTCGTTCATCAATATCGTTGACCCGGCAGTCACTGGGGTATTTTCTGTAACACGAGTCACTGGGGGGGGGGGGTTATCCCCCCTTATATCTTCGGAACCAATTAGACGATCGCGCTGAACCAAACGGCAATCGATAGCCCAGGAAAATTCATCGACGATAAAATAATTTGGTTTGGGGTTTGCCCCCCCTAAGATTTGTTCCCCCAAGTGGGGTTGACGTCATCAGGTTGCGGTCAATAGGTCAAAATCTAGCCGTTCTAGTTTACATCTGGTTTATAGACCATATTTTCCATTCAAAGCATTTGGTTGCAAACATGATCACTCAGAGTGCTCTCAAAGGTATGACACACATCCATAATTATCTAATTAGGGATTTATGGCAAAATGTCAAGGTCAAGTCAAGGTCACATAAGGTACTATGCCAAAAATTATACGAAAAGTCATGCAAACACATTGTTTTACATACTATTTTATGTGTGGAACTAAGAATGTACATTTTTCCACTGACTTTAATTTCGTGGTGAGTCAAATAGGTCAATTCATGTCACAATAGGTCAAAATTTAAAATTGAATATACAATAAGTTAAATACTTTGTCTAGACCGATTTTGTCTCAGAAATACAGTGCTGCTCTTTATTTGTCTGTATCTGGTCAACAAAAGGACAAAAAATGAAATTTCAAAAATACATATATAATTTTGAAATTCGGTATGGGGGTTGAATATGTATAGTTATTTTACATAAATTTCCGGTTTTTTAAATGTCTTAATTTTTTTTGAATTTTTGGCATTAAAAAAAAAATGGGGAAAATTTTGGGGTATTTTTTTCCAAAAATCCGAGAATGCCATATTGCAGCCCTTAACATTTGGATTTGTCATCTGCCCACGTATTCGGATTCCATTTGTCTACTATATGACATTTGTACGGATTCCTAAAGTGTACCTGATTTTGGTCTCAAAATCGTGTGTGGTGACCTCACTAAGTTAGCTTTATCTCAAACAAATTCTGAAGAAATAAAAAAAAATGGAAGGAGTGTGCAAAAGATGCCCGGTCAGGTAATATAAGTTTGGCGTTAATAGCTGCATTATTTCGTGCGATATTCCAGATATTCCTCAGGGGGGGGGGCTAAAAAAAGACCCCCAGTGACTCGCGGGTTAATGCCACTCATTACGAGCGAACGCGAAGCGCGCAGCTAGTCCTCACTGAATACCGGATTTTTCTCACATATAAGCAGCCGACCCGACCCGACCCGACCCGGCCGGGTCCGGCCGGGCCCGGCCAGACCATAACGCTGGTCAGAAGCATATATCTTTTGAATCCCGCATCCGATCGACAAGTGGTCCTTGCCCTCTGATAGCCTCATGCAGTGACATTATGATCATCGACATGTTTGTCTCACGTGAGGGGTCAGCATGGCGCGTGACACGTGCCGCATCAGGGGTGTCAGAAAATGTTATCCTGCTATAGCTGAGAAACGGCTGGACTTATTAAGCTGAAATTTGGTGCGTGGTTTGAGACCACACCACAGGCAATA
Organism: Semibalanus balanoides; assembly: GCA_014673585.1. Taxonomy (NCBI): domain Eukaryota; kingdom Metazoa; phylum Arthropoda; class Thecostraca; order Balanomorpha; family Balanidae; genus Semibalanus; species Semibalanus balanoides. The sequence goes on from VOPJ01004707.1 coordinate 147,851, forward strand.
TTGCGCGGGTGAAACTATGCGTCACACTGCACGCGCACGTGCACCCCTGTTCCGTCCACGAAATAATAACCTATAAAAACATCGTTGAAATACCGGACCTATATCTCGGCAACCAAAAGTTGCAAGGACATGGGTTGAACACAGATGTGTAGAGAAACGATCCGCCCTGCGTATGCACTAAGTGTCGATCAGCAGCGCGTGACACGTGCAAAGTTACTTGCTATACAAGCGCGATTTCATGGTTGCATGACGTCTCCACGATTTAAATCATTGTTCGGCACCTATGGTACGTGAAGTGAATAAATAAACACCAATGTGTAGACCAATATACCGTCTCTAAAATGCATGTACAAGTTTAGGTTTTAATGCAATATTTGGCTGCTAAAACCCGCCTGTAATATACGTCTTGCCGATTTTATAATTTTCCTTCATTACACTGCCGTAGCGTCAAAAACAAAGAGTAATATACGATACAAGTGATGCAGCTGTAAAGCGCAATCAAGTCCATCCATAACTCACCCAAAATGAATTTTTGTCTACAAACATTAAGCTTATAATTTCCAATTAACCCGCGCACTGCGCGGGGGGGGTGATTTCCACCCCTCTCAGGTTTTTCAGGAGTAGCGGAAAAACGGCTTCGCGCAGTGCCGCCAAATTTCGTACAGCTGTTTTGGCATCAATTATCCACCCTTTGGAACAGTTTTGACTTGAGGTCATCTCAGGTCAGGTCACAAGTCCATGTCAAGTGACCTTACCTTCAAAAATGTTTGCGTTCGTGCCAAAGTCACAGTCTTTTCCGTCTATTAAGAGTTTTTACAACTTGCATGGATTCCTCGCATAAGCAATAACCTCTAGTACCTAAACAATTTCGGGTTATCTCGTATTTTTCGTAACGGTGACCTAAAGGTCAGGTCAATTTCCTGACCTCCCCACTTATAAGTGAATGGGAGAAATTAAACAAATGCTTCTCTTTTCAGACAAATATGCATTGGATCAGGGCTGAATTCTTTCAGAAATTATGCTTATTTTAGCTTATTCTAGATGATCAAGGTGCAATTGTTGCTCAGTGATTTATACAAGGTCATCTGAGGTCATCAGCAATTATGTGTTAATAACTCTTGATAGAAAAGAGATAGAGACGATTAGTTGACGCCACTGTGTTCGTCTCGTCTGGCCGCGTTGCCCTATTTGCAACATGACCTAACTGGGTCACTAAATGACCTTGACCTGAGGTCAAATTTTGAAATTGACCTTACCAGATCACCGTGTCTTTGTTTCAAAGCGCTTCAATGAGACAAACACGATGGCGTCAAAATGGTTTCCCTATCTTTTTTAGGTGACATGCTATTCACGAAAAACTGTTTTGCTTAAAATAGTATTTTTGACCTTTCATGACCACTGGAGCCTTAACTATTAATCTGAGCTCAATTTTGAGGTATGGGTGCGATTGCAAAATTAAATAGCCATCGATTGCTTTTTAATCGTTTCATCCTAGCTATCATAATTTTCGAGATAATCGGGGGTTTCTGGAAAAGAGTCCTTAAACCGGAAAATCTGATCTTTGGTGACCACTGGTGACCTCAATTGTGACCTGATCCAAGAAAAGACTGAAATACTTTCGATTGAGCTTGCCTCGAGCTATCTAATGCCGTTTTCTGCTTGTCGCTAAGTTGCGTAGTTTTTTAGATCTCACGGGGGGAAATCAAACCCTCCCCCTGCAGTTCGTGTTCGGCGCGAACCCCCTGCAATGCGCGGGTTAAAAATAACGCTGCAAAACCCATTTAGTTCAAAGAATCGATTTAGCTTGGTTATATTTGCAACGGCAAAAAAACACAGAGCGAAAATAATTAAAAAGCATGCTTCGCACAAAACGAACCTCCATTGGGTGGATGACAAATTGACGCGAGTTTATTCGGGCTCGCTCGTCCTTCGCCGTTTAAGGTGTCTTATACTTGTGCATAAGACTATATAAGCGTTTAGCATATTTTGCTTTGTTGTTGCATGCAAAAAGCTGCACATTGATGGCGTTCAAGTACAGGTTTTTCACGAGTCTGAGAAGAGAAAACACACTTAAAACCTGCAAAAGAGCAACCCAATTTTTTCCAAAAATATAACAATATTTGTTTCCAACCCTTCAAACGGGGAGGCTGTTCCTCTAGCTCCCCCTCCTCACCCAGTGGACCACCGTGGGCCGATCCGCCGGTTAGCAGACGGGGGGGCCGATCCCCCGGTTTAGCAGACGGGGTAATAAGGGAGACTGACCCTCTAGCTCCCCCTCCTCACCCAGTGGACCACCGTGGGCCGATCCGCCGGTTAGCAGACGGGGGTAATAAGGGGAGACTGACCCTCTAGCTCCCCCTCCTCACCCAGTGGACCACCGTGGGCCGATCCGCCGGTTAGCAGCGGGGGTAATAAGGGGAGACTGACCGTCTAGCCTCCCCCTCCTCACCCAGTGGGGACCACCGTGGGCGATCCGCCGGTTAGCAGACGGGCGGTAATAAGGGAGGCTGACCCCTCTAGCTCCCCTCCTCACCCAGTTGGACCACCGTTGGCCGATCCGCCGGTTAGCAGACGGCGGGTTAATAAGGGGGACTGACCCTCTAGCGGTCCCCTCCTTTCGACCAGTGGACCAGCCGTGGGCCGATCCGCGCGTTAGCAAGACGGGGGTATTAAGGGGAGACTGACCCTCAGCTCTTTCCCCTCCTCACCCAGCGGGCCACCGTGGCGATCCTGGCCGGTTAGCAGACGCGGGTAATAAGGGGAGACTGACCCTCTAGCTCCCCCTCCTCACCCAGTGGACCACCGTGGGCCGATCCGCCGGTTAGCAGACGGGGGTATTAAGGGGAGACTGACCCTGCTCTGTTTCGGTGAGGTGGCGGCGGCCTCCCTCTGTGTCTGTGTAGTGTTGGCGGTGGTCTCACGCACTTGCCCGGCTGTCTCTCTGCAGTGGCGGTGGCGGTGGCAGTGGCGGCGGCGGTGACGGTGGTGGCGGTGGCCTCACGCACGCGCCCGGCTGTCTCTCTGCAGTGGCGGTGGCGGTGGACGGAGTGGCGGTGGCGGTGGACGGAGATCAGCCGACGTCCAGCAGCGCCAGGCGACGGACAGAGCCGACACGGCGGCACCGACAGCTGCAACCTGCCGCAGATCAAGGTAATTCAGTCAGCTGATCCGTTGATTGAGAGATGACTTGTGATTGATTCTGATTGAATCATTCTTTTTGATTGAATCATTCTTATTTTACGTGAATCATTCATGAATCGATTCACATCCTTATGAATGATTCAATGAATCATTGATTGAATCAAAGAAAATAGGGTGATTGAATCATTCATAGCACAATGAATCTTTTTTTTTGGAGGGGGGACAGCAGAAACTATACAAAGGATAGCCCAGTCGAATTCAGACGGAGTGAGGGAGACTGCGAAGCGGTCGAAACGAACGTAGTACAGATGGGCCAAAATCCGTCTTCATCTTTCTTGCTTGATTGATTGATTGATTGAATGCGTGGGTTTCAGGGATAACTCCCGTTTCACTGCACTGATTATGCAAAAGTATACACTGATAATTTGCCGTAAAATAACACATGCTATAGGCTACGGTGAAAATTATTTAACACAACTGAAGAAATCTCACCATTCATAGAAAAACAAAAAACTGAAATCAGTTGCAGATAAGCACGTGCTTTGACTTCGGATTCACATCCGCAGGTGAGAATAGACTATAAAAATAAACTAAGTGCCACGGAAAGGTGGCAGGTAAGTATTCTTTTACTATGACATCAAACAACCATGCTTATTAGTTGCGGACACAAATGAAATTAACTCGCCTCCGTCTGCTTCATGCCATGCCATGCCTTACTAGTAATGGGAATCAAATGAATAAACACATGTCAAGATCACTTTCAGCACCTTCATTTGGTCTGTAAACACCCTCATTCCGAATATATGCACTGTTAATTGCACTTACGTATTGCGAATAATTTTGATTGAATCATTCATGAATCATTCATTGAATGAATTATTCATGATTTATTCACGTAAGCCTGTGAGTCACTGTGATTCGATTTACCAGTGGCAATGTTGAGTGATTGGTGATTGAATCATGATTGCATCATTCATGTTTGGCGGTGAATCATTATTGAATCATTCATTACAATTTTAATCAATCACAAGTCTGATTGAGAGATGACATTTCAGTTTCGATCACATTTGAAGTTCAGCGTATGTGTGCATTGTACATTTAGCGTTAATATTTAGCGATATTAGAATCTCCGACAGCGGGAGTTAAGCCCAGTGGTGGCGGTAGGGTTAAACCCAGTGGCGGCGGGAGTCAAGCCCAGTGGCACCTACACCTTAGCTAAGAACGTGACCTTGACAGTTAGGAAGTCAACCAATTCAGAAAGTGTGGGTAATTGATGCCCAAACAGCTATCCAAAAATTTGGCGGCGCTACGCGCCGCCGTTCTTCCGCTAGTCCTGAAAAACCTCTGGGGGCGGATATCCGCCCCCCGTCGGTGCGCGGGTTTTAAGGTATATGTGATTTAACATTTACCTGCCACAAGCCACTGTATGCAAGCTATTCACTGTAAAAAAGATTGGCACCCTTAGGGTGCTTTTTCAAATGTCAAAACACATCATCACAAGACTGCTCGTTTCAAGCTGGTTGTATGGTGCTAGAAATCTAGCAGCCAACTTTTTCCAGCACCTGCTTAAGCTTGGCACCGTTTTAGGGTGCTTGTTTTTAGCAATGGTTCTTAAATCAAACAGTTTGATTGTGCTTAAATATTAGCACCGTAAGCCTGCTATGTCAAAACGGAGCACCTGTATAAAGCTATTTGTTTAGCACCATTGCCTAAGTATCTAGTTTAGCACCAATTTAGGTCTTATCTTAGCTCATTGTTAAAGCAATTAACACGCTTTTGGAGACATTTGTTTAGCGCACCTTTTTAGTGAAATTAGCACCAATATTGAATAAGCAATTCACCATGGACAAAGCACAAAACCAGCACACAGAAAAACGAAGTGGTCATACGAAACAATTCCAAAGATGTATCGGGGACATGAGCAACCACCCAATCCTATGGAGAGGGAAATAGCATATTTATATACGAGAAACGATGGAAATATGCAAATTTCACAACGTTTTGACTCCTGTCAAAACAATATTAAGACCGCCAACTGCAATCAACTCAAAATAGACGTCCACGATTGATTCGAATGTCTTACACTGATCCGATGTACTAGAGTGGCAATGCGTTAGTTGAGGCTTTTCGCATATCTTCAGTAAAAAACAATTTATGATGGACAATACAATACAATGCATTACAAAAACAAACATCCACAAGATTTGCAGCAAACATATAGGGAAGCTGAAAGCTGAGTCATACAAAATGTACCTTAACCCGCGCCCGACTGGGCCTCTGCATTCCTTCGCCCGGACTGGGGGTGTTTGAACACCCCCCGCTAACTCGGCTCCCATGGCACGCTAGACCAAAACAAAAAGACATTGTCGAAACCGTTATCAAAAATCATGCGAAACATATTCAGACTTTTTTTCGCTCACGTTCAAACCAGCATGAGGTCATCGAAGGTCAAATTTTTCAGTTTAGGACATCGCTCCAGAAACCCCCAAATATCTCGGGAACTATGCTATCTAGAAAAACGTTCCAAAAGACAATCGCTTAGCCAATGAAATTTTGCATCGCATGTATGTCCTCAAAATTGACCTTCAGGTCAATAGTTAGGCTCTAGAGGTATTAAAGTCAAAAAGCTGATTTTGGCAAAATATTTTCGGTAAATAACTTCTTAACCTTACCAAAGATACGCCAGACTGTTTAACGCCATCGTGTTGTCTCGTCAAGGCGCTTTTGAATATGTCAAATTTGATCATGTTAGCGTCAACTTGAAAAATTGACTAAGGTCAAGGTCAAGTGGTACCCAAAGATCGTCATGTTGCATATCACCCCCCCCCCCCCCCCCCCCCCCCTGAAGATGTGTCTTGACGAGACAAACAACAGTCTGGTGAAAGTTGCAGTTCTTCTATCTTATTTATGGCCAGAGTTATTGACAAAGGTGTTTGGTGACCTCGGATGGACTGAGATGACCCGTATGTTCCCTTGAGGCAAACCTGCACTTGTCATACATAATACATTATGATAACATCATCCAGAGGAAATGGGACTGAATCGTCGACTAAGAAAGCATTTGATTATTTCTCCATTGACTTATAATGGGAGGATCGCAAATTGACCCGACCTAAGGTCACCGATACAAAAATCCAAAATATACATTTTGTAATATTAATGACTTAATGTAATCCTGAAAGTTTAATATTGATCCCTAAAAAACTGCTAGTATATGGCACGACCGCAAACGTTTTTTGTAGGTAGGGTCACTTGAACCTGACCTTGGGTGACCTGGACCTGACCTGACACGGAACTTGAATTTTCGCAAAATGTCCGGAATAGAATCAGTGAATAGTTATGCCCAATTTGGCGGCTTCGCTACGCGCCGCCGTTTTTTCGTTTCTTGAAAAAACATGAGGGGGTGTTCAAAACACCCCCCAGTGGGGCGCGGTATGTCATCGACAGGCATCTTAGTTTTTTTTTTCTCGCGTACACGAATTCGCTTCTTCTTGGCGGGCAGCGTCTTTATCGTTCTTCGTTGTATGCAGAGATGTCCCCACAAACCAGAGTTTGTTGCTTTGATTGTTGAATCGATGTTCGCAACACATCAGAATCACTTCATAAATTAAATTTAAACGCTTCTGATACGGCTGCATCATTCCACCGACCATTCCATCATTCCACCGACCACCCTGCACCAGTGCACATTTCCTCAAACACACTTCTCTTATACGCGACACCGCCACGACTATGCGATAACTGATTAAAAATGGCTGCCTCACTCAGTGCGTCACGCGCATTCGCATGCAACTAGCTCCCTTATGCTGCCACAGTTTCCCGCCAAATCGTAAAATGCCTAATATTCAGCACCCATCAAGCTGTTAAAAGACCTCAAGCATCCTTTTGATGCTAAAAGGTCCCGCCATAATCACACATGCAACAATCGTGCTGCGCTCAAGCACCATTGTAACACATTAGGTCTATTTTCTAGCACCTGCATAGCTGCTTGATGATTAACACAAAGCACATGTTTAAGCTTAAGCACTGTTACTGCAAATAACGTGTAAGTTCTAGTACCTGATAAGTAGCTTGCCGATAAATTTACAGCGACCGCTAGTTTGTAGCAGCATTTTGCTGCTTGTTGCTGAAAGAAGCACCCATTTAGCTCACAAAAATCACCAGGGAAGCTAATCTGTTTTACAGTGTTGGTTCGAAAGATGACACTTTTCTTAGATTAAATCAAAAATGTCGGCTTCCTTACCTTTTTTATAAAAAGTACAACAGGAATTTTACGAACTGTATGTCATGTATGTCACGCCTTTGCACCATACAGATCAGTCGCACTGGGCGGCACAATTTATTTTGGTGATATTTTATGTATTTTTTTACTAGTCTTGGCTATATAATTAATTTAATTATATTACTTCTGGAATTTCTTGAATATATAAGTTATATTTGTTTTGAATGTATATTTAAATGTAAATGAAAAATTGTTTTATAGAGGTTTAGTGGGCTTTGTGCGAGACAAGTTTGTAAAAATTAATAGACGGGAATACATGACCTTTTCCTCGAAGATATTAGAATCCAAAGCTTCAAAATTAAGTTTATTATTTTCCGTAATATTTCGGCCAAGGCCTTTATCAAACAGTAAAACATTCGATACGACCGCACAATTCGGTTGTCGTCACAAATCGATACGATTGCATCAATCGGTTTGGTCGTTTAGGTTTGCCGATACTTACTGACAAAAAGTTACCACCTCCCAGTCATGTTAACGTGGATTGAAGTTTGAAAAGATGAAAGGAAGAGAATGTAAACGTACAAAAAACCATAATATTGTTAATAACAAATGTATCGGACGATGAACGCAAATTTCTCAGGACTTTACAGAAAAAAACGATGGAGTAGTTATAAACAAAAGTGACAAATGTAAGGGGTTGTATCAATGGACAAAAGTACGTATTTAGACAAAGCTCAGGACATTTTAGGGGATCCTATTAACTATGAAAAACTGGATAAAAATCCCGTTCCGAAGGTCGAAGCCAAAACTAAGCGTGTATTTAAATCGGTGTCTAAGACAAGTTTTGCCGAAAGGACTATAAGGGAACTAACTCCAATTCATAGCCGTACACCGGTTTCTAACGGTCCTGCCTAAAGATCATAAGCCATCAGTTCCTCTTAGACCAGTGATCTGGATGTGATGGACCAATCCAAAAAAGACGTCGTGCCACTCCTGGAGCGCACATTTTTAAGCAGCTTTGAAATTTGGTATCAACCGCACTTGTGAACACCAGGATTTTTAAACAGAATCTATCTCATAACAGAAAGGTAATGGTATCCCCGAAGGAGCGATCTTTTTTAGCATAGACGTAGTGAACCTGTATGGTAGCATTCCGGTAGCAGAGGCGATAGACGCAGTGATCGAAAAACTAAGAACGCATCTCCAGGAAGTGGACTCATTCGGTCTAACACCAGATGAACGTGAGAATTCTCACTGACCAATGTCTGAAATGAAAACGTTTTTAGTTTCATATCAACAACACTTATCGCCATGAAACTTGGGATCGACATGGGGAACCCTTGCGCAACCTCCGATAGCCATACTCTTTTTAGATAGATTGGAACGACAAGACTCGGAGACATATCTCGCAGAAACCAAAATTCTTAGTGAGATACATGCGACGACTACGCAGGACTTTGGAACACGGGGAGCAGTCTTTGCAGAGTTTTCTGATTACATGAATAACAGTGGCATGACAGCTGTAAATTTTACCAATAGAACATTCGGGAAGGGGGCCCCGGGTACCCTTACTTGGACACGCTAGTCACCATCGAACACTTGGAGCGATTGTACAAAGATAGAAACTGAACTGTACATCACACCAACAATTCTTGGCATCATACTTCATTATCATTCAGCGCATCCGACACTGACAAAAACATAAACATGGCTAGAAGTCATTTGTCGTGCGGTTAAAAAACTCTTCAAAGTGCTAGCAAAGGCGACTAGCATAGGGCAGATTTGGGCTTTACTTTTAGAAATGGATATCCCACACGTCTTTCTAGGCTTCTAGGGGAGGCACGACGGGCATTGAGGACACACGACCGGAGCACGTAAAACGTAAAAACTTTACAATCTGCGGATTTTTATGTTTTTGTCACTTACCGTTGAATGAGCAGCTCTTGTTGCCCAAATTAAGAGCAAGGTAAAAAAGTCGGGTCTTGTGTTATTCTATCTATGTTGGTGGCAAATGGCAGAATAAAGAAAAACTAAAAAACTAAGTTTTAGTAAAGGTCTTCCTTTTGCAGCCACAATGCCCAGGGGGTCAAAAGTGCCAATACATGTAAGAAACGGGATTTACCTGGGGAATTGGCACACAGAAGAATGTGGTCTAGTGAAATTAGGTGTTCAGATCTGTCAGAGGGATAGTCAGGAAGGTGTTTAACAATCGGAGAAACCAAGCGAACCATTGCGTTGAGGTTATGAGCACCTGTAACGTGACATGCGCAATGAAACCTCAAGACAAACACAAATGGGCGATCATTTTTAGAGAGAATCACGCCAATCTTACAGAATGGTTCCATTTCCCCTGAAAATTAAAGTTCATATATAAATCCCAAAGACGCATCCGGAATCGAAAATAGCCGAATCATTACTGATAAGGAAACCATCGTCTCAAAGCTAAACAGTAACTACTTCCTCGTGGCCTATCTTAAGTTGTAAGATATAAGATAGCCTTATATAAATGTATATATAATTTGTTCTTTGCGTATTTAAAAAAAAAAAAACGTATATGTTTGTATGTTTATTTTACCTTCCTTTTTGGTTTCTTTAGCTCATCTAGTTTCAACTCTGTGTGCACCGAGGGACTGATGCGGGGGACCATGGTGGTACCTACCTAGGTATAAGTTACCCAAGTCCCCTTAGTCCAGGCTTCGTGGTACACGACGTGAAATTGAATGAGTTTTGGAAGCTCAAGAAGGAGAGGATGCATAATGGCGACCTGTCATGTATGCATGTATGATGCATGTGCATTTATATACTGTATGTGTATGTTGTATGAATATGTTGTATGTATAATGCACATATGTATAATCACTTTAATGTATATTGGGTGGGTTGGTGAATGGATATGTACAGATGTATATTATATGTGATGGCCGTGTTATTATAAGACATGAATATGTGTAATGGACGCTGGTGAGTTGCTGTCATGATTGATGATAATTATCTCACAACAATAGTTATAGGTATGGCAATATCATGCTCGAGTTTGAAAATCTGGAGGTGCTTATTATTGTGGAATGGTATGCAATGGAAGAATATTTTTGTAGGTTGGTGTGCGATCAAAATATTTGTCACGATGTGAACATTAATTTTGTTAAGAGGCAGTTAGAAAAGCGTCGTATCGAAATGTTTACTGTTTGAATAAAGGCCTGTGGCCGAAATATTACGAAATAATAATTAATTTTGATAGCTTTGGATTTTTCTAATATCTTCGACGGAAAAAGGTCATGGTATTCCGTCTATTAATTTTTTAATGAAAAATTTAATATAAAAGAAATTGTTAAAAATATACTAATATAATAGCATGGTAAGGTAAAAGTCGAAGTGCCTGCCTGGCAACAAAAGTCGAGTTAGTTAAACTGGCCCAACAGAAAAAAGTTTGTTTGAAAGCCAAATTTCAAGAAAGTCCTAATCAATTTACACCTGAAGACCATTTAACTCTCAATACTGGATATCTATTTTGATAATACTTTGCTAAAAAAAGAGTGATCAACCATGCCAAAGGGCTTTTTGGTCAAAACGGCCGAGCATGACCTCCAAAAAAAAAACGTTCCTGACCCTCTTTAATCAGCGTTTTTGATAAAAAAAAGAGCAACCATTCGATACGCAATGTTATTTTTGGGAAAATTCGCCAAATTTACAGATGCCGAGGATTAAAATATGTTTAGGAACTGTACGGCAAAAAACTTCTCCAGGGGTCCGTCCCCTAAAGCTAATAGAGTTAAGATCATGTTCATGCAAAATGTTTCTTTGAAAGTGCTTAGATTTTCAGTTACAATTTGCTGGGGGGGGCTATTTATAGCCCCCTCTGATCTCCGAAGCTACTGGACCGATCTTAAAATTTCGAACGGCATTCAATAGCCCTATCAAATTTGTTAAAAGAAACGTAATAATGTAATCCTCAGGGTCACCGATGACGTCACAGGTCACGTCAAATAAAAATGTTTGACCGTGCCATCAAAGTCTGGTGGTCGGCATTGTCGCGCACAAATTCCATATTTAACGCATAATAAGTTGGTAAATCGGTATGATTCGTGCATCTGACACTTCTAATAACCATTATGAGCTAATTTTGACCTTGGGTCAGGACAAGGTCATCCGAGGTCACGAGGTCAAACTGAAGATTATGGTCATTAGGAGTTGTAACACATGTTTATGGGTTCGTTCATCGATTAGAACGCGAAAAATGACCTTATAACATGTTTTTTTTACCATACAATTGAAGAAAAAAACACACTTTTTGCTTATTGTTATACAGTAAAGGTGGTCTAATTTTGTCTTTGAAAGGCTGTCACTCAATCATTTGAGAGATATTGCTTCAAACTGCTACAACACATTCATTGGGATCAACTAATTACACATATTCCGTTTTTTGCATTTTATTTTTATTTTTTTCTTTAATGTTCTTTGGATTTCTCATAATTTTTAAAAATTTCATTTGTTTTCTTCAAAAATCCTAGATGAGCAGTTCTGATAACCCCAACTTATTACCTGTCGTTTGGTGTTGACATTCAGTTTATCTTAACCCGCGCCCACTGGGCCTCTGCATTTCCTTCGCCGACTGGGGGGGGGGTGTTTGAACACCCCCCCTCTAACTCGCTCCCATGGCAGGTAGACCAAAACAAAAACACTGTTCGAACCGTTATCAAAAAAATCATTTCGAAACTATTTGAAGACTTTTTTCGCTCACGTCCAAAACTCAGGTCACCAAGAGGTCTTTCGAAGGTCAAAAATTTCAAGTTTTATGGACATCGGCTCCAGAAACGCCCCAAATATCTCGGAGAACTGTGCTGTATCTAGAAACAAACGTTCAAATAGACAATCGCTAGCAAAATGCAATTTGCAATCCATAAAAGTCCTCAAAATTGACCCCTACAGGCAATATTTTAGGCTCTAGAGGCATTAAAGTCAAAAAAGCCTGATTTTGGCAAAAAATGTTTTTCGTGAATAAACTTGTTACCTAACAAAGATAACGCCATATACACTGTTTTCGCCATCGTGTTTTGTCTCGTAAAAGGCGCTCTGAAATATAATACAATTTTATTCATGTGAGGTCAACTTAAAAAAATGCCTCAGGTCAAGGTCAAGTGGTGACCCAGGTAGGGTCATGTTGCATATCAGTAGATGTGTCTTGACGAGACAAAACACACTGGTGTATAGTTGCAGTTCTCTTCTTCATTAGGCCAAGAGTTATTGACCGAAAGGTGTTGGTGAACCTCGGATGACCTCATCCCTCAGATGACTCCGTAATGTTCCCTGAAGCAAAAACCTGTACTTTGATCATATATAATGCCATAATAAACATCTCCAGAAAGGGAAATGGACTGATATCGTCGAAAAAAAGCCATTTTGGGATTTTCTCCCATTGACTTATAATGGGGAGACGCAAATTGACCCGACCCTAAGGTCACCCGATACAAGAAATCTGAGATAAACATTTTGTTGATACTAATGACTTAATGTAATCCTAAAAGTTTGATATCGATCCCTTCAGAAACTGTAAAGTCATGGCACGACCGCAAACGTTTTTGAGGTAGGTCACTTGACTTGAACCCTGGTGAACCTGACTGACCTGACACGAAACTTAAATTTTCGCAAAATGTCCGGAAAGAATCAGTGAATAGTTATACCGCGCCGCCGTTTTTTCGTTATCTTGATAAAACATGAGGGGGTGTTCAAACACCCCCTCCCCCCAGTGGGGCGCGGGTTAAAACTGTTCTTTTGGCAGCGTTTCCCGCAAACCCTCATTTTTCAACACAAAACGCAGAACATGACGTCAATCTGACGTCATTTCCGGTTGACCTATCATAGCCTCATCTTTTTCCATCAGGCAGAATGTGTCAAATTGATCTGGGACAAGGTACTGAAAGTTTGGTCACGAAGTTTGGTCACGTTGGTTTAGGAGATATTGCAGAATAACGGGAGGGTGCTATAAATAGCCCCCCCCCCCCCAGTAACTCGCGGGTTAAGTGATTTGGCCATTCACAAGTAAAATTAGTAAAAGTTGCTTAGATTTCCTTCTAAATTATGAAATGTGACATTTTTTGCCGATTTCGGACGGTTTGGGGGGCAATTGCTCATTTTGCTAAACCGTAGATCCGCCAGCCAGCCAACAATTAACTTGGGCACTGATCGGGCACAATGGTTTAATCCCATTGTGCCCGATCAGTGCCCACGTTAATTGTTGGCTGGGCACTGCAGATCCTGTGGGATCCAAGATCCGTTGCCAAATTTAATCGAGGAATGGACACCGGGATACAACATCAACTGTTGCATTTTGTCGTGGGATCCAGTGGGATCAAAGATTCAACATTGTGTTTTGTCGAGAGATCCTCTGGGATCATAGATCGTTCTTTCATATCCATGCACATTCCTGCCCGTTTTACGCTACACTACACTACGTGTCGTAGCCAACTCGCCATACGGTCCCAAACTGCTAAGTGCTCATTGCCCTCGCACTCCCGAAAGCCGCAAAAAGCCGTCAATAGGGAGCCGACCCTGGCTCCAACATGGGGTGGTCGGATCTGATCACAGCCGAAGTGGATTCCAGATACTTCTAACACCAAATAAAACTATGGCTTCAAAGCACTTTAACTATGAGAAAAGGGACAGCAAATGAGGAGCATGCGTTCTTCATTGTTCTACATAACTGTATTTTAGGCATTAAAGCACTTTTGCTCCTTTTGAAAGTTGGGGTTGCACTTTCGTCATTGGGGTCGCACTTTTTGAAGTTGGGGTTTTAGCTACAACCCCAAAAGTATAGGTTCCTACGCCCATGTACAGGGTGATTTTTGTTACTTGTTAAAAAGTTTTTGCTCCTGGCGGACCGTAAATGTGCAAAATGCGTACACTAAACGCATGCACGTGATTAATCAATACGGGACATTTCGTTTCCTGTCATCTATTGTTCAGTTTTAGGACGGAAGTGTCCCCACTGTGGAGTTTGAAATGACCCAAAAGGCAAAATGGTCCTCTCCCAGTTTTTATTAGATAACACAATGAGTCATCCTGGAGAACGCGCGGTTAGGAATATAAATAAAACTGAGGAGAACTTCAAGAAGAGTTCCGTATCTCCAAACAAGAATTTGGCTCATACATGGCTTTTAAAAAATGAGATAGGTTTGCTCTCCGTTTCCCAAGCAGCCTCCTGGAAGAGCCGTGTGCTGGGCACGGGGCAAGCGGTGGTTCTGAGAATCAAGTGACTCCATTGGTTCGATTGTAGCCGTTTTCAGTTACAGGGCAGATTGTACTTGGCCATGCTGAAAACGGTTTCTTTGAGGCCTAAAGGTTCGCTATCAACGAGACCTATGGTTCAGCAAGAAATAGCGTCGCAACCACATAAAGCCAGAGATTGGCTGATGGGAGGCAATTTGGAGGACGATTGATTAGCAAGGCTGACCCGCGCGCCTGACCGGAGAAATGACAGACTTGGTCCAGGTTGGATTACCTGGTTTTGGGGGTTTAGCATGCAGAGGTTTACGAAGACCAACCTGAAACCCTGGCTGACCTGAAAAAGGGTGGTAAGCGCCTTCGGCAGGGCGTCCTGACCAAGGAAGTCCTTTGGCGTCTAACCAAGGAAGTCCTCCAGACACCTGAAGATGCGCGCATACAAGAAATGGAGGTAAACTTCGAAGCATCGGCTAAATGTATGGTATGTTGTATGTAATGTAACTTCGTGGGCTTATCCTAATTAATATGAACCGAGTCATGGGTTTTTCTTAAGCCCGATGTAATCACACGAGGACATACCAGTGATGGTAAAATACAGGCCACACTTCTTACACGATAACAGCGGCAAATCAAAAGACTAATTCCAGGCAGTTTTAATCAGATCTTCGGGGCCGTCCCTCCGATACGTCACTTCTGACAAGCGGCTGTCGCAGCTTACAACGAGAAGAGGGAGGCGGACATAGTCACAAACTCACGCGGCAAGGTGTTGTAATCGACAGCTGCGATCGGTATACAAACTGCCTCTTCCCCGCGGCCGAGCCACGTATGCGGGGGAGACTGAAGCAGGTGGTCCTGTCGGATATTACGGCTGTGGTCATCACGCTCAACATTGGAACAAAACTGCGCGGCGAGCGACTCTGGCTCCCCGGTACACCGGACTTTGTGCAGCATGCTTAGAGTGTGGACTTGGACCATAGCGGAGGGATTGAGCCAGCCAAGGCTGGCACGGACGGCAGAGATATGGTCGAATTTCTTCTTGCCAGAGATCACACGGGCTGCGAAGTTTAGAACTTTGTTGATGACTGCGAGGTTCTTGGCAGAGCCGTTTCCGTACACGGAGAGGCAGTAGCGGACGTGGGAGAGGACGAGAGCTGACAGAAGGATGGGGAGCGTTCCAGATGGGAGGTAGTGACGGATGTGGGATATACAGGTGAGGATCCCGAAGCACTTTTGATATAATTTTGACACATGGGAGTCCCACGTTTAGAACGGTCAATGTCATCGCCAGATTTTTTACTTCCTGTGCGGGTGAAAAGGTGAAATTGGCGGAAATTTACTGAGAACTGGGGAAGGTTGCGCGAAGTTTTGACGCGAGCCGAGAGGGATTCAAGTTCACTTTGGTTTCGTTGGCTTTTGAGTCCCAGTTCGAAACGGAAGTGAGCTTTATCAAGAGGGTGAAGTGAGGTCTCCTAATTTGGCGGCTAACTTCAGAAAGTGAGGATTTTTTGACCCGAGACCAGGAACTGGTGTCATCAGCATACTGAATGACGTACCTCAGCTGCGTGAAGACTGAGGTTCGTTGACAAGTGTGGAACATATGGGTCTAAGTGAAGAGTTGGGAAGACTCCCTGTTAATGGTTCCGCGGGCCGAGATCTGCGAGCTAGAATGGACACGCTTTGAGTATGGCCGGAAGAGATAGCTTCTGAACCAAGTAGTCTGCGATCCAGTGAAGGTTGCAAATTTCCTCGAGCAGTTTTGGAGTGGCATATGACATACCAAATGCCCTTATTAAATCAATCCAGCACTGAGCGAGCATATGGCCTTGATCCATGCTAGAATAGGTGCGCGGTCGGAAGATCTGGATGAGAGCGGACTCGGTGGAATGCTTAGGACGAAGCCGTTGTTGGGTGGGAGATAGCAGAACGGTTGTTGGGTGAGGTGTGTTGTGAGCTGGCACTGGACCACCTTTTTTCCACCTACCCTTGGTACTCGAGGGAGGATAGAGATAATGGAACGGTAGTTGAACGGACTATCAGGAATCGCCCGGCTTGAAAATGGGATGAACGATAGCATGCTTCCATGGAAGCCGGGATGTCGTTAAGAACGAGACAGGTATTTAAATGTTCAACAGTTACAGGTCCTTATTGGCGCTAAAAGACATTTAAAAACACGAATACACAGCCTGTCCTGTACCACACGCAGAGGAGTTACGCATGTTAAAAATAGTGTGCCCATAAAATCCGAAGGGTGATGGGTTGTATGGTAAAAGGCGCAACGCGCCGACACGGGGCAGCGAACAGGAGCACGCGGGACATCTCTCCGGGCAGCGTTCACGTTCAGCGGCCACCCTAGGGCCGACACTGACGAAGAACTCTTCAGGGTAAATCCGGCCCTGACATGGGGACGCGCGCTATACCTCTGCTGCTTTGCCGCTCACAACATGCCGCATGTTCGCCACACTGACGCGGTCTCCATCCGCCGCGATTCTCTCCTCGATATTCGCGCCTCACATCGCGCGGACAGCGGCGCGCCCGCCGGTTTGGCGGCCTGCTGCCGTGCCGTGCACTCAACGAGCCGTGCCCGTGCGTTCCAAGCGGGCGGCTGCTGGGCCCATCAGGTCGTGGGTTGGGAGCGGAATAGCGGAGGTGCAGAGGGGTTGCGGATCTTAATGGACCGGTAGGGGGCCGGTGGCGGTCAAGACACTCACACGGTACAAACAAATTCGGCATCCCACATGTCAGGCCACGGTGACGGATGAGACACTCACTCAGTACAAGCACAAAAGATCACGATTATATGCATGCGGGTCAATTCTACTAAAAATCCGGCCTCGGTAACGATAGGCTTGCGGCGAATCGTGGAATATCAACAGATATAACGGAGAATCCGATGGGGGCTAATGACAGAACCTAGTGCCTGAGTGCTTAACAAAGTCACGGTTTACGATACAAACATCTAAAAGTGGAGCCAGTGGAGTACGTCCGGTGACGAAAATGGTTTTGCGGGACAGTGAAATGACTAGCGAGAAACTCAGTGAGCCTCCCTACAGCTCGGGTACGAGCGGGGTCCGCCCACAGCATGCAGTCGTTGAGGTCGCCGCCGATGATGACGGCTTCGGCCTGGGTACGTGCAGCAAGACATGCTGGTCTGGGCTTTTCCAGCTCGGCTGAAGTCGAGCATCTTTTTATTAAAAGAGCTGCCGCGGCGCTGCGAGGCACGCGGTAATAAACGGCACCAACAACGACCTCCTGCCGACCCCATCTGTACAGGTGCCACAGTGACTCCAGCTTACACTCGCGGTTAGAAGGGGCCGGCACGTCAATCTTTTTGGACTCAATCCCGACACGGAACTCAGCACCTGCACACGCACCGTTGTCCTCTGGGAGGGAAAACTTGCCGGTCACTGGCTTGAGTTCGTAGCAGAGGAAGACGAGTAGACGGCTAGGATATAATTGGTTTTTTGCCAGTTTCACTAATAAGCGAACAAATGTCATATTTAAAGAGGTAAGTTCGTGAGTCAGTTCCACAGATCTTGGGGCTTGAGTGACTGAGTGTTGAGGCGCAGATCTTGATAGCCCACCGCTGGAGTCGTGGCGCCAGACCTACCGCGCGGGGAAGCCCCGCTAATCGGTGCTCGGGCCGCGCCGGCCGCGGTGGGTAGCCCCACCCGGATCGGACCGGGAGCCGGCAGTACGGTGGGGGCGGCCGACCACACGCCAGGCGGCGGCGCGGGGCGTAGGTCGGCGGCAGGTCTGTGAGGCTTGGGCATGCCCCGCGGCATCCTGTGGAGGTTGGCTGACCCGGTACAGGTGGGCTGGGTGCACAGGGCCCGCCGGGCCTAGCGTCGACGCGGGTGAGCGAAGTGGACGTCACGGATGTGCGCTCAAGACTCTGCGCCGGTCTGAGGAACTGGTGGTAACATGCTGGTGTGCTTGTCTCGAATGCTTGTGCACGCTCATGGCTGAGGTGCAGGAGTTGCAGCGATACACAATGCCAGGACCCACGGCGAGAGCGCGGGTGGCGCGGTCACGGTGCATCCTGCGTTACACGGTAGTAGGCAAGAGATGGCCGTCACCAACGAAGGTGAGCTTGGGGCTAGTCCGATGCAGGCCGCAACTATGGCAGAAGGCAGCAGCGGCTCCCGAGAGTGCAGCAAGCAACGAGCAATCAGCAGAGATGATACACTTAAAAAATATCACAGCACCAGGCGCCATCCAGACGTACAGAGGGTGGCGAGCGGGTAACAAGGGTGGAGAGCCCGCGTGGCGGCACGTTCCGCACAGGGCGCGCGCCACGCCGGACTGTGCGCGTCGCCCTGAAAGAATGAATGGAGGCTGTTTACTCTAGTGTGTTGGCATGGAATGATGTCCAGAACGGTGCATCAAATATATACATCATACAACATGGTTAGCCTTAATTTAAGTGTTGCTAGGGCCTATTACTTTTTAACAAGTAAAAAAATCACCCTGTAGTTACCTACATCGTTGCGCAAGAAAAAACGAAATACCGGCTACACAATCACAAGAAGTGAAAAATTCCCAAATATATTTTGTTTTCTCAATTTACATCCTATCATCCTGTCATATGGATGTACATGCTGCCTTCCCTCCTGGTCCTCTAATCCTTTCCTCCTGCTGGTAAATAACTTTGCATACTGAACCATTTTTCCCACAATCTCCTTGACTCTTTTCATCTACCTGAACCTACTCTTTTTATCTACCCGTATAGTGGCAAGGAAATTAGTCTGGGATGTGTGAGTCACCACCCCTTGATCGGATTCGGTCAAAAATACCGGATAGCTCTATCTCCTATTTACGAACTTTATATGATTTGGTAAACTCTTCAGGCGCTGCCGCACATTCGATTCCTTTGCATTTGTGCAACACTTTTCACGTGCAAATGCAGCCAGCGTTTATCTGATATTGAAGCGTTTCTCTGCGTTTCTCCGATATTCTTGAGGTATCAGCTGCATACAAATCCAGATGCTTTTCCGAACGACGTGAAAGAAACAAACGACCTGTGCACGTGACGAAAATAAACTGCCACAAATGTACTCCCAATGAGACATCAGTTTCCTTCATTTATTACTCCTTTGTGACCTATAAATTGCACGCGAATGTTGCGAATGGGAATCGCGAAACCGAGAAGGCATTATATCTTTGAATAAATTACTTGGATGAATCTCATCGGCATCTGATTAAAAAGCATTCTAGTTTAACATTTGTTTTTAGATGAAAGCATAGTGAGTTAATATTGGCTTATATAGTAGCCGTTTTCACGATGGGTTATTTTGCGCGAAATATTTTTAATCATTTTAAAATGTTTTGAAATGTTTTAGTAGTAGCCATTAACACGATGGACTAATTTGCAAGAAATGTTTTAACCCTCGCCCTACGGGACCGTAGGACGAGGGTAAAAACATTTTTTCCCCTCAAATTAACATTTTTTCCCCTCACATCGTGAAAACGGCTACCACTAAAACATTTCAAAACATTTTAAAATGTTTTAAAACATTTCGCGCAAAAAACATCGTGTAAACGGCTAATAATTCAGCACTAAGTCTGCATTGAATACACGCAGAAATGAATCGCCAGTTAAAACAGTTATGCTATATGTTGGATGACGTATGCTCTTATGTGATTTACTAACTTTATTTATCATGGAATATTGGTAGTGATTTTGTTCACTTTACTTGCTTAGTCACGACCAGAGCTATCGTGTGTGGAAGAGCACACAATGCGGATGTGGATCGTTAATAACATTCTGAATATGAACTAAATACAAGAAACAAAAGCAAACAGGACCGTGTCCAGATATGTCGGGCACGTAAAAACTTTCGTCTCTAAATTCTGCCGGCCAACAGGAATTGCGCGATCGGTTGAGTCAGAGGCCAGCGCAACAAGCTCTGCTTAGCGTGAGTCCCTGACCTCGGAAGCCATCAACAAAACATTCAACTAAATTATTTTTAAATGTAAACCACTCCCTTCTACCATCCATTAACAATAAACTTTATTATTGTTCTAAAGGCTGTTAAGGATGACGTCCCTGTCCAACAGCTAACTGCAGATACGTTGAAGAGAAATTTCACCGGGAGCAAACCTATTGTGGGAGTACCTTGCTGTCAGTTTTCGTGTCAAATTTCACGTTGCTACCTAGTTTCTATCATATATTTTGTATTTGATTCCCATTCCATATGCAGTTGAAACCTTTAGAGTAACTGCATTGCACTTAGAGACTACCAAAAATATTTAACAGCTGATAAACTGTTGTTAATAATTCGTATTTGTTTTATTTTTCATTGCAACGAAAGGCAGGGCTGTGGAGTCGGAATCGGAGTCGTCGGAGTCGGTGATTTTGGCTGGAGTCGGAGTCGTCATATATGTTGTTCGACTTTCGACTCCGGCTGTCAGTTTGCGGGGTACGAAGCAAGTCATAAAAGTGATATAGGATTTTAGAGGACCTCCAGCTCCATTGCCGATGGCCTAAAGATCATTTCCCTTCATTTGCATTCTTTAATCCGTGTTATATTATAGTTTTAAATAATGAGGTGTGTACCACAATGAACTAGGATAGAATCCAGGTTGTCGTCGATAAATATACACAGGTACCAAAGATTCATTATACCAATGTCATGATAAATTAATTTGTAACATAGAACGTTTGAAAGAGGTGTGTAGATTGCGCAGGCGAGTTAAGCATTGTTCCATTCAATAATTGTATTAAACTTGTAATTATTGTATAATATTATTTTTCATGCTGATAGTGTCACAAAGCCTCCGTTTTTTTAGCCTCAATAATTTTGTAATCGAAGATCATGGTGAGAAAAGAACGGTATTTTTAATTAAACGTTTCTTCAATCAAACGAACACCAATCGTTTTTTTTTCTTCTTCCAAGCGGGTAACTTTTTTACAGGTGATTTCTTCCAGTATCTGCTGACAATAATCGAAGATCATGGTGAAAAAAGAATGGTATTT
Source organism: Semibalanus balanoides (assembly GCA_014673585.1). Taxonomy (NCBI): domain Eukaryota; kingdom Metazoa; phylum Arthropoda; class Thecostraca; order Balanomorpha; family Balanidae; genus Semibalanus; species Semibalanus balanoides. The sequence continues at coordinate 169,408 of VOPJ01004707.1, forward strand.
TTAATTAAACGTTTCTTCAATCAAACGAACACCAATCGTTTTTTATTCTTCTTCCAATCGGGTAACTTTTTTGCAGGTAATCTCTTCCAGTATCTGCTGACAAATTGGTTACCTAATAGCCATGTTCAAAATTAAGCGCCGCTGCGCGTTTACGTTTTCCCAATATTCTCGAAAACCCTCAGTGGGGAGAATCAACACAACCCCCACCAAGGCGAAGGTAGACAAAGGTACATAACCTTCGCCTTAGTGGGGGTTATTTTGATTCCCCCCCACTGAAGGGTTTCTAGAATATCGTGAAAAGGTCAGCGCGCAGCGGCGCTAAATTTAGCACATTTATTAGGGAACCAACTACCCACATTGTGATAACTTTTGAGCCTTTGGTCGTCTCAGGTCGGGTAAAAATAATATTGTCTACAAAAATGTTCGTGTTCTTGCCAAAGCCACAGGTTTTGACCACATGATTTAAAACTAAAAAGGATTAACAGGAATAAGTCTAGCCTACAACAAAACCAAATTCACTAAGTATGAAAACATTCGAAATCTGTAATACTAAAATTTGATGTTCTGCAGCCAGTCCAAAGAAAGAGGTCTAGATCCAGCTGGTCGTGAACCCTGCCTGCGGTTCAGACTATAACAAGAAAGTAGTTGGGGGGACTTTTACGAAGAATAAACGTAACGAAAGACAGGCTGATCGCGAATTATGGAGGATATTGTGAGTACTCCCACCAATAACACCTAATACCACCAATAATCAGTTGTCGAGACTGATGGCTTAAGACGCCATCCCCTGCATAGATCTACCAATCGGCTCTATTCCCATGATACACCCACGTATTTAAGTCTGATAACAGTGGACCTACTCCAATACTCATACCGAGGTCATTTGATGTCGCCAATCCATTTGCTTCGATAAATGCATGCATGAGCACTTGGATGATAATAGGAGGACCAAAGGGTTCGGATTCGAATGTCGTACTCGCCCCACATGGAGTGTATCTATGCGTTGGCCTCACCAGAGCATAAACCCCTTTGATCGCAACACGAAAAAAATATAACTTGACCCAATCCGAACTAGGTTCAGAGTCTGAATGTTTATTTATCAACGGATCTATATTGATAGCAACAGTCGTTTAATTATTTTGTTCTCTGAATATTGAATAATGTGAATGATATATCAGTTGATAGTGTATACAGCTATGGGTATTTTTTTGATTGTGTAAATCAGAAGAAATATGATGTATCGACGCCGCACGATATGTAATGTGTATTTATATAAATTATATTGATAAATCTCAAGTGTGTGGCCTTTTTCGAGTCGCACCCTCTCCTCGACTACCAGAAGGAAATCCTTGAGGAGTTAAAATTTTTGTGCAAGATACAAATACAACATATTTTGTGAAGAAGGTATGAAGTTTTTTTGATATCTCTATATCCAGCCAATATGAAATGAATGCCAAGATTTACTGTATATATTGAGTAGATATAACGAAAGTAAATGTCAAAGTTCTGAAGAGATAAACCGATCTTCACTTATATTATTTTGGTTGAACTATTATGTCTGTGCTTTACTACTATGTGATAGTCGTTCACCCGAAGTAAGAAACACGTATTAGAGAGAACTTCTGTTTTCACAGAAGCCGACCGGAGCAAACGGATGAGAAACTTCACTCTGAGAAATGTGGCTTTCTTGAACACCCGAGAGCGCGAGATTTTGAGGTTGCAACACTGCTGATGTATTCTTATGATTTCGTGCAAAATGTTCGGGATCAAAGTGTGGCCGGTTTTGTAGCACACAGAGGCCTCTCCTTTAAATATTTGTTCTGGTCTCGAGATTTCTGTGCTTCCTCGTGTCGCGGAATAATGGGTGCAATCAGTTAGAAGTTAATAATCCAATTGATTCACGTCTGAGTATTTTACTGACCTGTCAAATTTATTTTAAAAACCGTAGTCAGAATATTAAATTATATCTTATGTCACCCAAGAAGACTGAGGATAGTTTCTACTTTTAGCGAGTCATGTCCGCCAAATAAACGCAATGAGGAAGAGCAGGTCTATGGAGGAATAGGCTTTTAAGTGTGAACGTCGAGTTACCAACAGGGCTGACGTGCGCTAGTTGCCCTGTGATTTTCTTTCAGTTTATGTATTCACATGATTACACCGAAAGCACGCGCATTATACCATAAAATAGTGTGCATCCACGTACATTCAAAAAACTATTTGTATGGTACAGAGTTGATCTGACCCACTAAACATACCTATTTCGTAATTCGGAGGTTCTATTATATCTATCTTACATACGATTTCCTATATATGTACCTAGTATCCACTTATTAATTGCTGCCAACAGTCGCACTTTAGCATGTCAAGTTCTAGAACCTTGCATTAGACTGAATGTATCAAAGGCAGTTTATATAAGAGTGAGTATCCACAAAGCTAAAGCTAGTAATATAACCATCTACTACGTCGAGCAGGAATAAAAAAACAATATGTCAAAATGGTACAGTGGATGAATTCAAAAAACAAAAGTTACTCACACATTACATAAGCAGTCAAAAATAGAAACACAATCACAACATAGGGCCGGGAAAAGCAAGGCATAAAAAATGGAAAGATCAATCGGGTGCGCAGAGAGGCAGATCAACAACAAAAAGTGTGTCAAGCTTAGGCGGCGAAGCAGAAGCGCACGAGAGAGGATAGACTCCTTACGCGATGGCTACTGGAAATCAAAATAGAGTTATTCGAGTTGACCGGTTGTGATGCGACCGCAAACAGCTTGTATCTAGTCAGCGCCATAATATCTTCCCAATCTCACGCTTGACAGTGTACCGGCTTAAGGCCATCAAAGAAATCGAGCGTTTCGTACATAGTCCGACGATACGAAGTCTTTATCTTACTCCACATAAACTATCTGTCACGTACAGGCAAACATAGCAGCGATTAACTCCATGCCAGTCTAGCTTCGTGCGGCGGGACACCCGCGCAGGCCAGGCTCCTCAGGCTTGCAGCCGACACACGGTGCTTCGGAGCGACACTCCGTAGTCTTCCGCCTTAGTACCTCCGAACTGCCTGGTACTCAGCGACACCTCGTCCACCGTGTCCACTCGATAGCCGGGCACTCCTCCACGAATCTGCCGACGCGCGACAGACGTAGTGCTTCAGACGCGAATTAGGCAGAGCTCAGCAACTTTGCGTTGATGTACAATGCAGCCATCAGTGCGACAAGCGAGAATCTTGGAGCTCTGAAAGACAAACATCGGGTCAGTGGGAGGGAATCGATATACAGTTGGGACGCCAGAGCAACCGCTCCCAGTAACGGTCAAATATACTGACACCATGGCAGGAACCTAGGGAAAAAGCCCCAAGAAAAAGTAGCACGGCACCAGAGAGAGATGTAGATGATCGGAGATTGGTCAGTGATAGCGCATCTGCGGACAAAGATCGCCTTGTTGTTTCTAGTTCGGATGCAGGACAGCGTCTCAAGCAATTCGACGCGTGGTTTACATAATTTGAGTTAACAAAACTATGGATGTGCGATTGCTTCGGAATAGAAGCATCGATTTGCACTGAACCTATTTTCCTTATAAATAGGCTTAAGTAAGACTGTCTAGACATCGCTTAGGTCAGTAACCCTCGAAGTCGGTTCGATTCCTGGAGGGCGCAAGCCAACCTATCGGACAAATCTCTCTGCAGTAGTAGTACAACACTGAAGCGACAAGCAATTAAATAAATAGGTAACTCATAAGCACAAAGACGTCAGCACAAGTCACATCTTACGCTGTGCGCTCCTACTCTCACGTAACTATTCTGAGCAGTGAGATGCATACTGTGCGAGATTGTTACGAGAACGCATGTATACAGCATGCAGCTTGTGCTTCCAAAAAAGACGTTGTTTAGTGTCGCCGGAACGGGGCAGCTGCAACTTATTACAATTAGAACGGAATGTAATTAGATAGTTAAGGCCCAGTGTAAACGCTTGCACGTTTTCTATGTGCCATCGTTACGCACTCGTGTACGAGCAGCCATGCATTACCCATTGTTAATTTGATACAAGGACATCTGTAAAATAGCCTGATCAGAACTAATGACTGCACTCGAATTAGACAGCGAATCAAGACGTAGTTCCTCAAGCCATCGGCCGATTTCCGCGAAGAGATCGTAAGGTCCCATTGTAGCCCGCCACACTTAGATCTCACGACTTACGGAGCTTGATCATGCGAGTAGCCGCTCTATGAGGCCCTGGATCTGCGCTTAAAGTAAAGAAGATCTTGCAACTTGGATGGGTTCAGTTTCAGTCGCCAGACACGCAACCACGCAGCAAGGTAGGGGCAGTGTCCGTAGCTGATCGAGGCACATGCAAGGAGCAAATCAGTTCAAACCCATCCCAAGAGTTGCACAAGCGATGCCCGCGTCGTATCCTTTAGCAGCCAACGCTCATGGAGCGGTGTATAACAATTGCATTGTCATTGCGATACATAATACATTGGTACGAGCAGTGTGTTGAAAAAGTGGGTTCGTGCGCCTAGACGAGATGAATAAAATGACGTTAAAACTATTATCCCATCTTCATTTAATAAGTTATCCACTAAAACGTTTTGGAAGAAAACGCCAGCGTTAGCTTTGACTTGAGTTAAAAATTTGAGGGCACAGACGGTGATTGGATTTGTAATAGTTTTATTTTAGTTCTGCTTCTAGATACCATAGTTTCCAGGATATTCGGGGTTCTGGAGTAAACTCGTAAAATAGGAAATGCTGTCATTTGAAACCCTCTGGTGACCTCAATAATGAACTGAGCCCCTCCCCCAAAAAAGGTTGCAACTGGTTTTATCACAACTTTTGACAACTTTCTGGCGTCTTCCTAATCCTTTTCGTTTTCGAGTTACTGGGGGGTCGTTTTGATCCTCCACCGAAGCGAAGTTGCTTTAGAAGCCCATCCGGCCAGGCGCATGTCAAAGGTCGGAGTCGATCTCGGAGTCTGAGTCGGAGTCGGAGTCGACTTCGGAGAGTCGGAGTCGGAGTCGGAGTCGGAGTCACCTGCAGAGTGATCGAATCCGCAGTCCTGAACACGAGTAACTACGTTTTAATTTGCCTTATTAAATTTTGTGATAAGATAGTTCGTGCATATAAAACGCTCATTCTTATGTTAATTATTTCGTTTAATTTTGTGACTAGAAAATTTGTGCATACGGAACACCCATTTGATTTAGTAGCCCACCGAAGTTATCTACTTTTCCTTTTAACTCCTTAACATCAATGCAGACAAAATGGATCAAAATGAAGACATGAAACTTGTTTTACTTCATAACATATTTTTGGGGCATCAGAAAACAATAAGTGTATCAAAATTGAGGCTCAAAGTGAATCCCCTATGAATTAAGCACTAGCGCAGTCAGCTGTTGGAACCTCGACGTCACACTTAAAAGCCCTATTCCTCCATAGACAAATATGAAGCTCATTCCTCCATTGCCCAGTGTTAAATATCGACCACCGAAATGGCACTGCTCAAAAGTAGAATCTTCTCAGTCTCACTGAGCACTGCACACTTTAACAGTGTTCGAAGTTGGTTCCTTATTTTGCACAGGCATTCCTTCCATTCGCAACGGTGAGATTTTGGTTAACATTTTACTGACTGAGCTAAATCTACTAGCGAAATAAATCTGAGAAACAAAGTGACCATGGACATTATAACTAACGAAGTAATGGATATGTATTATTATGTTACCAGACACTAAGAACTGTTTGCTGCTCAGTTACTGGCGACAGGGAATGGGACTCCTATATGGCTGGAAGTATGGAGAGGTCGTGACGCATATGGAGGTTCGTCGGTATGGCTCAGCCGATGACAGAGAGGTGTTTCATAGTCCTAACGACTTCAACTTCCCTGACAGCTTTAGCAACAAAGGATGTGTTTCTAAACTGCAGTGGAGAGCTTTTAAGTGGGCAAAGTTTCTCTTTTCCGTCTCAGAGCTGATACCGAAAATAGATAGCATGCATCAATCATGTTTAATGGTATGGGCTTCACTTAGTGGTAAGGAAGACATATATTGCACCCAATATACTGTGGAGGAAGTCGCTTTATACTGCAGTGAATTATCGACATCACTTATATCGTAAGTAGTGGTATTTCATAATTGGCATACGGAACTGGATCAAACACATTTCCTCTTATGTAGAAGCACGTATTAACCCTGGCCCTGGGTGGGGAGGGGGGGGGGACTGACAGGCTCCCTGATTTTTTATTTATTTAATAACTTTTCATACGTGGGGCGGATCTTCTTGATATTTTCCGTAGCTGAGCTTACGATAATCATACGTAACCACTGCAAATTTAAAGTGTATGCAACAATGAGATCGTGATCATTCGTGACCTATGATCTTTTCGTCAAGGTTATGCCAGACCATAAAGGGTCATTGACCTGACCCCAAACCAGTTGATCTAGATACTAAAATAGGATACCTTTCGCATAGGCGTCGGAAGTGGTGTTGCAGGGGTGGCAGCTGCCACACCAACTTTGGAACTGGTGTTGCGGTGCCACACCAACATTCCAGTCGTCCATATATACTCGGTTTCCCGAAATGCAAGCAAATATATGTCAACGAACGCGCTTTGTAGATGGCATGATAGCCTTGGATTCTGACGGAAATCAAATTGTTTACGTCAATTTATGTGCTTTTGTTTTGTCCAAAATGCGAAAAATGTCCTTATAACACATTGTTTGTCCATAGATATAGAAGTAAAACGCAAAAGCGGAAATGCATTTGTTGTGCATGGTCGATTTTTGTGATTGTGATTTTTTTTGTGATTGGTCGATTTGTGTTTTTTGAAAGGTAATATATAATACCGCATGAGGCCGGTGTAAATAAATTGTCGAGACCGAGGTGCTTTCTTTATTTTTGAACGAGGCCGAAGGCCGAGGTCAAAAATCAAGAAAACCCAGAGGTCTTGACAATTTATTCCGGCCGAGTGGGGTATGATTTTTACCATATGCCGCGTAAGTCATTCAATGTGTTGTTTTCAATTTTCAATCATGTTTTAATTATAATAGGTTCTACCAGGCAAGAATTATGTATATTTTATAGTTAAATTTTGACTTTCCGATAAAATTGAAGAGCCTTGGAAGCAAAAGTCGAACCAAAGCTTTCAGAGAATTCCATGTCAGAGTTTTATTCACACACACACTGTTTTCACGCGCTCTGGTTTACAACAAATTTGCCCTAAGGGCTTTTTTGTTTTACCAAGTTGTACCACACCTCTCCGGCTAATGTATTTTGATATCCCCGGCATATGGTAATAAGTCATTAATTTCTGACGATCTAAATTTGAAATCTGGTTCACATATTTACCGATCACGTTTCAATCACACATAGGTATTCCGTGTTTTGGGCAACCATATTTTTAGATACGGTAAAAAACAATACAAATTGTCTTTAGATTTCTAAATTTCTGTATTTAAATAAAACTTGAAAATTCGAGGTAGCAGTTTGATAGCCAAGCCTTTACAATCAGTTATTTGAGATATGCCAGTTTGATTTATCTTTAAATGTACATTGTAGTACAAATGTGCTGTCTACTTCCTCGACACCACCCGATGTTGATGCGTCCAGCCAATAAATCCTTCGTGAAAAATTCGAAGTTATAAAATGCATAATTCGAAGTTAATCCGTGGTGCATCACTATCAATTGCTTGGCGCAGATTCAAATACATTAACTCATTGCGCTTTAGTTCAATAACGTGGTCTTGGACCTTGCAACCCCCGACCTGGATGTTGGCGCAACCAGGCTAACCAGACGCAACCAGGGGTTCCCAGGATCCGGAGCCACCTTTTTAGAGACAAAGTGCACGTCTCCCGTACTCTTTTTGTAAACAAAATCTGAAAATTTGTACGGGACCCCCCTTTCGACCCGTGACACCACTTTATAAATTCCTGTCTGCGCGACTGTGTTCCATTGCCCTAGCTTTTGCCCAGGGACGTAGATAACTGGGGAGGGGATGCCATGGGCGTAACCATCACTGGGTACACTGTACCAAGTCAAATTCAAACCCCAAATTGTACTGGGTACAGCACCCAGTACAAGTTGAAGACTCCAACTTGCATTTATTTAGTTTCAAAATGTGCCAAAAAGTCCATATGGTATACCACAGTAAAAACAAATGTGTTTCTTCAAGTATAAAACAATAGCCGTTTTCACGATGGATTATTTTGCGAGAAATGTTTTAAAACATCTTAAGATGTTTTGAAATGTTTTAGTATGGAAGTTTTAGTATACCTATTCTTTCCTTAACTACGCAACTTTTGCAAACGATTTTTGTCTTGAAATGTCTCTCAGAATTTTGTAATATGCTGGCAGGGGTCGAAAAAAATGAAAAGTGGTCGCCAACGAAATTCCATATCAAAGTGGTCGCCGCAGGGATGAAAGCCTACTTGACCAGAAAATTATCGAACCAACTGATAATTCGATAATTTAGGTATGTCATCAATAAGCGTTTACTGAAGGTTTAACTGGTAGGTAACTTGGATACCGGTGTGGTTCGAGGTTAGGGTTGGAGATTTAGGTACTGAAGCTCTTATTTTTGCCCACATGTACATGCAAAGTGGTTCGTCCAGGTTGAAGCAGAGTGGTCGCCAAACGAGGTTGGTAGGGACAGAGCTTTTTTCGACCCTGTATGTTGGTAAAAGAATATAGTATGTTAAAAAAGCGGTAATGGGGGTAACTAGCAAGTTAATTATTACGTTAGCTGTGAATGTGATGATTCTTCCACCTACTGATACTTTTCAGGAACATCTAGAAAACACTATCCGGTTTCGGGGCACCGCTATTGGTCGCTCAACAAAACAAGCTCCCTTGACTCATAATGGATCGCTCCAGCAAATCGTTTTCTAGCGCCATTACTTGCGCATGCGAAGCAGACCTGTGATGCCATGACGTTGCCAGATTGAGTAAACTAATATGACTATATGCTTAACTGAACGACGGACTCTTAGAAGCATTTATGTTCTTATACGAAACGAACAATTTTGTTCATTATCTTGTAAAGAGTCATTTCATGTTTCCTAACACTTGAATAATTTTATATGCCGCCTAATCAGTAACTTTTTTGAATATATCGTATACTAAAACACTTCATATAAACATTTCAAAACATCTTAAGATGTTTTAAAACATTTCGCGCAAAATAATCCATCGTGAAAACGGCTAATATATCGAGGAAACACTTACATTTTGATTTTGTAACAACCAAACGCAGGTACATTCACTTTGTATTGATAAAGAATGTGCTGGATTACCAAGTTGAAATACTGTTAATGATTAAAGGGAATGTTTCACATTAACATTATATTTGAGTTGAGATGGCCATTTTGCTGGATTTGCATTGAATTAAGTTATAGTGTAGGAAGTTAAAACACCCCAGAGCGTCAATCTAAGTAAATTTGAGTTTGGCTTTGAATCTTGGCACAAAATAAGCCCTAGTGTATTAGCATGGATGAGAAGTATTAGTATCGCCTCTTAAAACCGATGACGTCATCTCTATTTATCAAATGTTGATGAAAGTAGACTTGTTTTACATTTTGCTATACATTAGCCATACACTAGTCAACATATTGCAGCGTGAAGGTTTTCTCTACTTCCCAAAATTCCGTTCATATGACGTCATCAGCCCAAATACAAAAACTTAGTTCTTTCATGCAATTGAGCACTGTTGTGAGAAACCAAATGTCAGGATCGTGTCGAGCAATTACTTCATAATTTTGCCACACAAGCAGGCCGTACATTTGACCCAACTCAGAGAAGTCGAAACATTCCCTTTAAGATAGGAAAATAGCTATGTACAAATAACTGCAATACCTTCACTGCTGATCCACATCCGCAGTAGTCTGTTGTTATTGGATACAATTTACGACCATTGTCCCTTCGTCGCAGAATGACTGAATGATGCAGAATGAAATGAGCAGAATGAACGCAACACACACTGAAATGAATGACTGAATCTGCACTGTGACAGTCTGCGAGACATTGACAAGTGCAATAAAATTACAACTGCATAAATGACTGCATAAATGACTGGCTGGCCTATGGGCTATGATATCTAGGCGGATTCAGAACGGGTGGTTTTGGTCAGTTGGGGGGGGGGGCAAATCCAAAAAAGTGTCACACAATTCTGAAAACTCATCGGATTTCGCTTGCTTACGTATCAGTAACTGATTTAAAACAAAATTTCCTCAGTAAAAGTTGCTCAGATTTCCTATAATCTCAGGAAATGTGTCAAATTTTGGCTGATTTTGGGTGGTTTGGGGAGCATGGCCCCATGGCCCCCTATGGATCCGCCCATGCTGTGTTATGACGAAACATTACTTTCTAACGTAATAATCGGTTTGGTGCAGTGCCCTCAGGTATGCCTCAAGTTATAATTGCGATTTACAGGTGTCGTGAGCCCTGCTTTTGCACTCTGCAGCAGAGCTGCTGGCCAATCACTACATAGAATCCCCTGAAGTGGAAATTCCGCGTAGCGACTGGGAATAGATCAGTCTGATTAAGTGCAAACCTTTGATCATTATGTCGCAGAGCGTGGTCTGTGCCTGTTTGTTACTTTTCTCACTGATTCGCCGTATACCCGACGCGAAACCGACAGGTGTCTCTGCTCCTTTTCCAAGCACATGCGTTCATGTGATTGGAAAAGAGCCAGTAATTTGATGTGGTTGCCAAGGCAACACATACGCATGTACGTATTCGATCCAGTACATGAAGCCTTTGTGGATGCTGGAGAGGTTGATATTGATCAATGCTCCTCTGCACCACCGAGCTTTGTAAGAAGCGCGTTATACCTCGTGGAGCTAGGACGAGACCGTCGCACTAGATAGCGCACATAACCGGGACAGCTTAGAAACGCTTACAAAGTGTCCCACCCAGTGGGTGGCGCGATCGGAGCGTATTTTCTGATGGGGCTTGTGATTTAACGCACCTGGCGACCTGTGGGCTAACCCACGGATAAAAATGATAACACTAATTAACCCCCGCCCCCTGGGGGGGTGTTTTGAACACCTGTTTTATCAGATCACACGACACATAACCGCGGGCGTAGTGCCACCAAGTTTGGCATAACTATTCACTGATTCTTTCCGACATTTTGCCGAAAGAATTCAAGGTTTCTTGTTTAGGTCAGGTCAGGTCACCAGGTCAGATCAAGTGACCCTACTTAACAAAACTTTTGCGGTCGTGCCATGTCTACAGTTTCTAAGGAATTGATATCCAAACTTTTAGGATTACATATAAGTCATTAGTATTTACCAAAATTGTCATCTCGGATTTTTGGTATCGGGTAGACCTTAGGTCGGGTCCAAATTTTGCGATCTCCCCATTATAAGTCAAAGGAGAAATATTCAAATGCTTTCTTTGTCAACGATATTCAGTCCAATTTCCTTCTGGATGATGTTTATCATTATGATATTATTGTATTGATCCCAAGTGCAGGGTTTTGCTCAGGGAATCTACGGTGGTCATCTATGGAGGTATCGAGCACCAACACCTTTTCTCTCCAATAACTCTTGGCCATAATGAAGATATAGAACTGAACTTACATCAGTGTGTGATCTCGTCAAACACAAACTACTGATATCACATGACCTACTTGGGGTCACCACTGACCTTGACCTTGAGGTCATTTTTTTTTTACGTTGACCTAAAATGATACAGTTTACATATTTAAAGCACCTTGACAAGACAAACACGATGGCGTAATCAGGTATTGGCGTTATCTTTGTAGTGTAAGAAGTTTATTCGCGAAAGTATTCTTTTGCCAAAATTCAGCTTTTTTGACTTTAAATGACCTCTAGTGCCTAAACTATTGACCTGAGGGTCACTTTGAGGGCCTGGTTGCGATTGCAAATTTCATTGGCTAGCCGATTGTTTTTAAAACGTTTGTTGGCTAGATAGCATAGTTTCCGAGATTATTGGGGTGTTTCTGTTAGCGATGTCCTAAAACTGAAAAATTTGCTTTTGCATGACCTCTGACGACGCTGAGTCTTTACATGAGCGAAAAAAAAAAGCTGAAAAGTTTCGAAATGATTATTTGATAACGGTTCGAACGGTGTTTTTTGTTTTGGTCTACGTGCCATGGGAGCCGAGTTAGAGGGGGGTGTTCAAACCCCCCCACCCACCCCCAGTCGGGCGAAGGAAATGCAGAGGCCCAGTGGGGCGCGGGTTAAGTGAGATTCTCTGGCGACCCGACCCTACCACCCCTCCCCCAGTCAATAACATCAATAACATATAGCGAGGAGCGAAATGTAATTATACAAACCACCGACGTGGCCCTTCCATGATAAACAATCCTGACTATACGTGCCTGCCTTTGCCACACCAACTTGAAATAGGTTCCTACGCCCTTGCCCTTTGGATTATCCTTATGACAGGCAACACGTTACCGTTTACGGTGTCTCTATCTCTCTCCGTTCGGAAGTTATACAATGCGCTATACCTATACTATTTTTTGGACGTGGTTGATCTTAGGTCATTCACTTGACCTGGAAGGGCACCAGTTTACCTGAAACCTGACAATCGTGTACTGTTAGATTACTCAAATAACAAGCTATATGCTTGCTCTTACCGCATTGCTCTATTTTGCTTGATTTGGAAGTCTCTCAGTCCTCCACCCCCCACCTAGGGCGAGGGTTAATCCATATAATTATATGTATGGCGGCATGTTTGTTTATGGACTATGGAGCTCCTTCAGCATGGACCACGTTTGGAGCACTTTGAGCGTCTGTGACCCTAACGAGGGAGGCATCATGCCATTTTTGGCATCGCGATCACTGTTGTAAAAGCTGCACGTGCCGTCGGCTCAGAAAGTTCGCTGCAGTTTTAATTGGTTTCAGATCAGAGTTCGCCACGGTCCCACCAACTCCCAGTCCGACCCGGCCCAACTCCATCAACACCACGTTCATACCTAGACAAGGTGCGGTCAAATTCATAAAACTGAGAACCATTCCCAGTTCAGCCCATTCAGATTAAGCATTCCATTACGTTGGCAAGATGCTGATTTCTCCAAGGATATCAATAGATTGCCCAAACCAAATTCACATTGTACTTGTTCAGCTCAAGATCCCCAGTACCGCCAAATTTCAGGAAATCGGCCAAGTTGAAATATTCCCTTCAAGTGCGGATCGGCGCAATTAAATCGATGCTCCTAAGTAACGATGCTCCTAGTAAGGCATGCATGGCATGAAGCAGACGGAGCGAGTTATTTCATTTGTGTCCGGCA